>JBBHKE010001099.1:25000-39037 GCA_037447655.1 Zygnema cylindricum | reverse complement strand
GAGAGAGAGAGAGAGAGAGAGAGAGAGAGAGAGAGAGAGAGAGAGAGAGAGAGAGAGAGAGAGAGAGAGAGAGCCGCACCGAGTAGCTGCTGCTCGAGCCATGCCTCTCCAGTCTCTCCCGCTCCAGCCATTCTGATGGATGGATGCTCACTGCAGTATTGAACAGTTTGCTTCAAGGGAGATCTTAGCCGAAAAATCCTAACTCTAATTGTCCAACCCTAATTGTCCAACCCTAATTTTCCAACCCTAAACTGAGTAATTGACTGATTTCGTTTCGATGGTACCGACGTTAAACATAGTGACAGCGGGGTATGGTATTACCCGTATTACGGTATGATGTGTGTACGGTATGTGCAGGACTGCAGGGTATCTTACATTGGGTAAAATACGAGACTTGCCCCTACCGTGCTCGGTTCGGTTTTCGACGCACGAGCGCCCGGACGTAACGAGATTAGCCTAGAGTACAGTACTGTGCCGTACATTAGTGTACCATACAGTACAGTATTGTACTGTACTGTTTTGTACACCGCGAATCGTACTTTAGAGTAAAGAAATAATTAGAGTGAAAAAACGAAAAGAAAAAATTAGAGTTATTAACTCTATTTTGGGTAATCAACCCTTTTCAAAAAAAATTTTACTCTAATTTATCAATAACTCTAATTTGGGCGTGAATTTGGACGCTGAATATATCTATTGTAAATTAGGTACACGTATAGAATCTGACAAAACGTACAGTTTCACGTCATTATGACATTTGCACTACGAGGTTTGTTACAACGCAGTTACATGATAACGGCATGTATTCAATCATTGTTTGTACTTTTATACTTAATAAAGTACAATTTTGCTAGGTCAAATACCGACCGTACGCCACACTATTTAAAACGGCACTGTACTAGAGTTATTAACGCTCATTCAAAAAGTACCTTAAGTAATGTAAAGAATAATTTAGAATAATGTACTCTATTTATGGTGATGGAGTCAAAATTTGGGGAGACGAAATTAGCGTACATAACTCTAATTACAATTAGTGGTGTAGTAGTATGGCCCTTTTAATTTATTCTTCCCATAACGGGCACCCTCACAGGTTCGTAACAGCTATCGAAATTACCGCGATAGGAAATTTTAGGATACATAACATTATAGTATTGTAGTGTACAGTACAATAGATATTGTAATGGCGTCAAATTGTGAAATTGATGACTTGGGCGAACCCTAACTTGCCGTAGCGGTAGCAAAATGGCAAGTGGTAATCCTATTTGCACGACTCACACTAGAAATGGATGACGAATGAGATGAGGAAATGATTAATCCTGTACCATTCAGGCCGCAAAAAAATAAAAACAGAGGCGCCAAACAGGTCGACCGCTCAGCTGTCAACCTTTTTGGAGCGTAGAAAAGGACAAAACATACGGTCACGTGCATCAAAACTTGATAACTATGGTAAATCAATTTATTTTCTGGAAAACCATTTTGAAATGTAAAAATGCAACTTTGAAAAAATAGTTATGCCTCATCAATTACCTTTTTAAATGTCAACACCATTCCACGATTCACACTAGAAATGGATGACGGGTAAGATGAAGAAATGAATGTCTTATTTTTGATTTGACATAAATCGAATTTTACGTCACCCCACGTCAACAAAAACATCGCGATGTGATTCAGGTTGTTGTACGATTAGTCGCCGATGACTGAAATCCGTCTGTACAAAACCATCGTTTTTCAACCGTACAACAACATATAATTTTTACAAGGTGATCGATCGAAACCCACAAACAAAAAGGGACGATAAAAGAAAAAATATAAATAACGTATATTAGAGAAGAAAGATGCTAAAAAGGCACAAATAGACATAGCAGAGCAATGACTCGCGTTTGAGATAAGCTACAAGCATGCGGATAATGGGGAGAAAGTGGCAAAAGAAAAGAAAGAGAACAAGAACATATAGTTTTTACAAGGTGACCGATCGAGACCCCCAAACAAAAACGGACGCGTAAAAAAAACACAAACAAACCTCACCCGAAAAAAAAGTGGCCAAAAAAATTAAACAACCTGCATAATCCTATTTGCACCATACTTTTGTTTTCTTTATACTTTCTTTTTTTTTCTGTTTTTCGCTTTATTTTTACCCTAAAAATATAACTTACCTTTCTTTTACCTTTTTTCCTATGTTCTTTCACCTTCTTTTTATTCTAAAATTTTTTACCTACCTTTCGATTACTTATTTTCCTCCCTTTTTTCACCTTCTTTTCACCTTAAATTTAATAGTTACCATTCTTTTACTTTCTTTTCCTTTTTTTTCCTTCACCTCCCGCGAAAAAAAAATACCATTTACCGAACCCTATCGTGCATGTGTCAAAAAACGTGAAGATGCATGCAATATCATTAGCTGTGCACCAATTAAACCCAAATTATCACAAGCCCTTGTGACTGAAATAAGACATGAAAGTGATAATTGATAAATACTACAACAAGCAAGGTGGAAGAAAATGAAAGGTGGACGACTTAACTGCTTATGGTTAGGTCGGTTTATTCCACCCCCCAGCTCATTAGCGAGTAAAAGAGCTGGCAACACGACCGGAAGCTCAAGACATCTGTGGCAAAACCAATGACCATCCGGAACGGCCAACAATGGTGGCACCAAACAGTCCATGTGAAACCCCTGATTGCAATGATCACAAAGTAACATGGTAGTTTCCCCGTCCGATCAAAATGTACACATTGTCGCCTCTGTAATTTGCATCCGCATGGGATCCATATCCTATGGAAAATCTGGTAAAAAACATAGAGCACAATTCTTGGAGTGCTCCTAGAAAGTTCATATGTCCGCTCCTTGTAATCCCAACATTCTGTTCGGATCCACCTCGATAATCCGTAGGATGTGTGTTGAAACATCTGTGTCCAAAGTGTCAAAAGATTGCCTGCGAAGATACACATAATCTATCACCTTATAAGGCTTCTGTTGCGGCCTGTAACAACCATTTCGAGTGGTGGCAAACCAAAGTGTGTCTCAATGCTAGGCAATATGCAGATTATCAAAAGCCATGGGCATTTCACACGCAAAAAGCAAAGCATGACGAGTGAGTTCTTCCAAAAAGATAGTGTCAAACATCAACGAAAGCGGAAAATTTGCAGCTTTCTGAATATTACGACCGAGCAACGGTTGTCGCCCAAATAACTGACATGCGATATCCCATGGTAATATAGCCGAGGGACTCGTCCCAAACTGAAATGTGTTTTTCTAAACAATGCTTACGCAAGGCACGCTTAAATGTCAAGACTGCCTATTCAGCCAGGCCATTGGCTTGAGGGTGATCGCGACTAGTACGACAATAATCGATGAGAGCCTCATCAAGCATCTCTTGAAATTCTTCTCAAAATTCTGTACCTTGATCTGTAAGGATCTCGGCTTGGGCACCGTATTTCAGAAGGACATGTTCTTTAAAAGCTGCGGTGGTTAACTTTGCCGTCTAGTGAGGCAGAGCTAAGACTTCTACCCAATTACTGAAATTTCGATCATAATCATGATGTATTGTTTTCCTCTACATGAGATGGGAAAAGGTTCGGCCAGATCGACCTGTTATGATTTGAAAACTTTAGTACTCAGTAAATAGGTTAGTGAGAGAGGGATTTGTACTTAGAATAATTTTTGGTATACACACTTTAGTACTAACCCCTAATAGTGTTACAGTAGTATAAGGACAAAAGAGTGTACCGTACTTCTACAAAGACACGCGTCAGCAGATGAGGATTTTGCAGGTATTTTGGAATGGCGCCGACACTCACAAACACGTATCTAACATCGAACGAGCGGATTCGCAAAATCGAAACGGATGAAGTTTGGACAAGACATCCATTAAATTGACTGTACGGATTCAATATGGAAAGTTGATTCGAATCTTGTCGACGAACACAATTCGCGCGGGACCACAAGTGACAAAGCCCGTCGTACGCACTCAGGTGCTTCGTACCGCACAACAACAATCGGCTGGACTTTTGTGAACTATGGTGACTATGCATCAATTTGAAATGGGACCACAGCTAATGATATGGACGCGTGTCGTCGATCGCGAAGATTTACTTTACATCTTACGACGATCCGTGAATTCATAATTGACTACTATGGATGCTTACAGTAATTTGGACGGATTCGCCAATTGTTGTTTAAGCAAGTGGCACAATGTATGTACGGCCACTATCTGTAAATATCTAAAACAACATTAATTTGTATGTAGTGATTTAGCTTTTAGTGTTACATTGTTGAAATAGGATAAAGGTTACTATTAAGGTTTTGGACGTACTCCCGATTCACTAGACGTACCGTTGACGTACAGTGACTTTATTAGGGTACAGTACTTTGTTACACGTGTAGTACCTTGATTAGTGCAAGGCTCTGTAGATAGCTATGTGAGTATAAAATGTAGGACTTAGTTTATTTTCAGTATCACCTGAGTTTATCAAAGTAATGGCAAACTGTTTTTCTGCATCTTTGACCTGTCAATGTGATCACTCTGATTGATATCTTGATATGAAACTTTGTGTGGATGTTATATGATATAGAAACTATATGGTTGTGTAGTTTCATTCTGTTCTGCTGTTTTTATGTAGAATTCTATGAAAGATTTACTTGGTTAGTTTGATAAGCTGTCAGCAATTTTTGGAAAACTTTGGAGCTAATATCTTTTACATTCATTTGTGGATCAGGCTCTAACTTTGAGATGTTATTGTGTTGATCACATACTACATACTGGTGCAGTTTGAGGTGCTTTTGTATATTGTGGAGAAATCTGTGTTGTCTTAAACACAATTGTTTTGGGGTAGTCTGTGGGTGTTTTCCGTGAGTAATCCATGGCTGAAATAGGCTATAGACAACGAGTTATGGGCCCACGCCCATGGCTACCCATATTTGATAGATCTAAGTATCAGTACTTGAAGTGTGTGCTTGAGAGCTACTTCGAGATGATGGAGCTAATGGATGTGGTGGATGGAACCTTGGCCGAAAGATTAAGTGGATGGGAGAAGAACAACTGTGAGTGTCTAAGGGTTATCTAGAACTCCTTGACAGAGAAACTGGTTATGACAAACCTTAAGTTGAAAAGTGCAGCTAAACTATGGAAATGTCTAGAATATAGGTATTCAGAGACCTCTTTGTATCATTCGTTTAGTAGCGCCACTAAACTTTTTGGATATAAGTATGTAGGCGGAATCATGGTGGAGTATTGTACTGGTATAGAGAGATTATTTGCAGAAAATGTTTTGGCAAGAGGAAGCTTTATAGATGCACAACAAGTTGTCTTATTAATAAGAGGCTTACCTAGTGACTAGAGAGATGCATCAAATAGAATAGCTAAAATTGATAAAAGGGATTGGAACTTAAGCTAAGCAATCCGCATAGTGTTAGATGAAGAAGATTTGAAAAAGTTTTTTGAAAGGAATATAGAGGTCTCTAAGTCTCAGTTTCAGAAAATTAGAAGTAATAGTGAGTCCGGAAACGGACTTAAGAATTGTTTTTACTGTAATGATTTAGGACATACCTTCAGGGTATGTCCATCATATAAAAGTGCATGTGTTACAAGAATTTTCAGAGATGGATGGGACAACAACAAAGTTCTACCCTCAACAAGGAGGGAACCAAGTGCTTTCATGAGTGAGAGACAAGCTTCAACCGATGACAAAAGGCCTACACATTCGGTCGACAAATATGTTTACTTGCCGAGTGTTTATGTTTTTCAGAATATGGTGAAAGAGGAAGGAAAGAGGAGATTTGCTGCCACAGAAAATAGAGTGGAGGAAGAAGTAACAAAAAAGGTTTTGTCTACTGCCAATGTTTCCGATGACAGTTTGGTGAGGAACACAAACTTACAAAAAGAAAGGGTTACTGAAATAGCAGAAGTTGAAGCAAGTGAAAGGCTTCCGAAAATGAAAGTGGAAGAAACTGAAAATAGTGTGGTCACCAAAGAAAGTGTGGAGAAAGAAGAGAGTGAAAAAGATTTGGTTTTTCTAACTCTCTCTTGTGATAGACTGGTGTGTGAAAATTACTTACAAGGGAATGAGAATCTTGAAGAAAGAGGGGTAAAAAGAAATGAAGTACACTTAAAATTGAATGCAAAATATTCTTTAGATATAGAACAAACTGAACTGAAAACAAAACCGAGAGAAAGACCGAGAAAACATGATAAGAAAATTAGAGTAAGAAAAGAGAATGATGAGAGAGAAAATGGTGGATTGGCACAAGATGGGAAAACACATATAGTAAATAGAAAGATAATAGTTTCATTGAAGTGCAAGGGAATCAAAAAGAAAAACTTTGAGATAATAACTCTTCAGGGGAGTGGTAAGACTACGGAAAAATACCAAAAATCAGTGAGAAGGATCACACTTTCTAGAGGTAATGGGGAGGCAAATTATGGAAAAAGCACAAAGTCTATGAGGAGACCAGAATGTAATAAAAAAACAAAAATAAGATATAGATTACGGAACACCAACTGGAGAAGAAACGAGCTCTACAAGCGACCACACAAAAGACCGGAAAAGCTATTTTTGAGGTGGAAACATCGACACCTCCAAAGTGAAATATCATTGTTGAAATGGGAGAAAAATTGGAGTGGCTGAAGTTTGACAAAATCTTAGAGTTGCTGGTATATGTATGCTTAAAACTAACACATCCAAAACTTAGGAGGAGTGTTGTTTTTGTAAAGTTTTGGATGTGTAGTAGTGAAGGTTGTGGGAGGGAATTTCCGAACTTAGACTATTTTTTCTTAGTCCTTGCTTCAATATGTACCTGAATTACAGTAAACAGTTTTGTAGACTGAGTGAAGTACTGAGTCTAAAGTTTTAGGGGAGTGTTATGATTTGAAAACTTTAGTACTCAGTAAATAGGTCAGTGAGAGAGGGATTTGAACTTGGAATAATTTTTGGTATACACACTTTAGTACTGACCCCTAATAGTGTTATAGTAGTATAAGGACAAAAGAGTGTACCGTACTTCTACAAGGACACGCGTTAGTTGATGAGGATTTTTTTGGTATTTCAGAATGGCGCTGACACTCACATACACGTGTCTAACATCAAACGAGCGGATTCGCAGAATCGAACGGATGAAGTTTGGACCGGACATCCAGTAAATTGACTTTACGAATTCAGTATGGAACGTTGATTCGAATTGTGTTGACGGACGCGATTCGCGCGGGACCACAAGTGACAAAGCCCGCTGTACGCACTCAGGTGCTTCGTACCGCACAAGAACAATTGACTGGACTTATGTCAACCATGGTGACTAAGCATCAATTTGAAATGGGACCACAACTAATGATTTGGACGCGTGTCGTATATCACGAAGATCTACTTTACATATTATGACGATCCGTGAATTCGAAATTGTCTAGTACGGATGCTTATAGTAATTTGGACGGATTTGTCAATTGCTGACCAAGCAAGTGGCACAATGTATGTACGACCACTATGTGTAAATATATGAAACAACATTAAGTTGTATGTAGTGATTTGGTTTTTAGTGTTACATTATTGAAATAGGATAAAAGTTTTAATTAGGGTTTTGGACGTACTTCTGGTACAGTAGACGTACCGTTGATGTACGATGACTTTATAAGGGTACAGTACTTAGCTACACGTGTAGTACGTTGATTAGTGCAAGGCTAAGTGTTGTTTTGGAAACCTTAAGTTCTCTCTATATCTTGCTGCTATGTTGCCATGCCGCGCTAAGCCTGACATCGCAGCTAGAAACCTTGAGCACTCTACACTTGTTGCTGTGCTGCTATGGTGCTCTGATCTGACATCGCAGCTGCGCTGCTCTAATATCACAGCTGCGCTGACAGATCATAGCAGTCATAGTATTTTTGGGAAACTCTGGAGCTCATATCTTTAAGATTCATTTGTGGATGAGGCTCTAACTTTAGGATGTTATTGTGTTGAGTACATAATACATACTGGTGCAGTTTGAGGTGCTTTTGTTTATTGTGGAGTAATCTAGGTTGTCTTAAACACAGCTGTTTTGGGGTAGTCTGTGGGTGATTTCCGTGAGTAATCCATGGTTGAAATAGGCTATGGACAACACGACCGACCATCGATAGAATAAACCTCTAATGGGTAGAGGTTGGAGCATAGTCTGCCGATTAGAGAAAAAAGTTTGGAGGCGGTCGCAAAAATAAGTTTAGAGGCGGTCGCAGGTGGCACACTTGTGTTGAATGGCAACAACATCGTGCTGCATTCCTGACCACCAATATCGTGCTTGAACTAAGCTTAACGTCCGCTTGGTATCGTAATAACCAAGATCGGTATGGATTTGCTCAATTAAAGAAAACCCCTCAGTAAGACGAGGGACGTGTGTATGGCTTGCGTCTGCCAACAACCGAACTAAAGATCCTCCGAGCCAAAGGTAATTTTTGGCTTTTTTTTTACTCTGTCTTTTTCGTCAGAGATAGTGTCAGACCTGAAGGTCTGGGAGGATAGGAAAAGAATGAGAGGCCCATCACGTTAAGGATCCGTGGCGGGTCGAGGGTTCGGAATAGTGGCCAGACAATAAGTAAGATAAGAACCCACTAACATGAAAAAAACATCGTCGTCATCGAAATCTTGTCGAACTCCGTTATCCGTCGTTTGAGGCAAAGGGTTTCGCGAAATTTTGTCCGCGTTTAGACTAAGCAGACCGGGTCGGTGAATTATTTCAACATTATATTCTTGCAAAGTTAAAGCCCATCGGGCTAGCTTACAGGAAAGCTTATCGTTAGTCATCAGCCAATGTATAGGCCGATGGTTAGTTAGAAGTGTGAAAGGTTTTCCGTACAAATAATGACGAAAGTGAACGACTTCCCAAACCGATGCTAGATATTCCCCTTCGTAACTACTATGATTCGATTCAACACGATTATTGCTTCTACTCGCGTAAGCAACTACATATATTTCTCCGCTGAACTCTCTTTGTGTCAAAATGGCAGCGATTCCGGGTTTTCCAAAATTTGTTAGGAGACAATAAGGGAGTTTGTAATTGATGGGACAGAAAATTGGAGCACTCGATAAGGCGGTTTTCAATTTTTGAAATGCGAAAATCTGATCAAGGCCCCATATGAAGACCACTTCTTTCTTGAGAAGGTTGTTTAAAGGTGATGCGATTGTACTGAAATTAGGTACGAACTTGCGATAATAATTAGCAAGCGCGAGAAATGCTCGCAAACTGGTGAGGTCCTGGGAGCCGACAATAAATTGATTGCCTCTACCTTTGCTCCGAGAAGAGTTATCCCCTCAGCCGAGATAAAATGGCCGAGGTAAGGCACTCCCTCGGATTCCAAAAGTGCATTTTGCTGGATGACACTTAAATCCCACATTTTTTTATTCAGTCAATACCCATTCGTTGTGAGCCGTGTGCTCTTCAATAGTAGCGGAGGCAATGATGAGTTGATAGATGTAAATCATAGCAAACTTAAAACCTCCGATAACTAAGTCTATGACTTTTTGAAATACAGCTGGAACATTTTTCAATTCAAACGACATTACGACCCATTCCCATCGGTCGTCACTGCCCCAAAAGGCAGTTTTATACCGGTATTTTTCCACTATCTCAATTTTATTGAATCTTTGACGGAGGTCAAGGATACTAAAATACTTCGCCCCGCCTACGTGGTCAAATATTTCCTTGGCGAGGGGCATACGATGATGATCTTGAACGGTCCTAGCATTTAGTTCACGATAGTCACTGCACATTCGACGTTCAGTAAATTACCCTCAAAATCCTTTTTCCGAGGCATGACGGTGAGAGCTGCAAATGTGGAGTCTGACCAATAGATTAGGCTACCATTTCCCATCCAGTTTCTGACAGCCGATGTTTCGGTTAAAATATCGGCCGGCCATCTACGAGATCTATCGACATCTTATAAGCGGTTTGACTACCCAAATCGTTCATTAAAAAAACAAAGGCATCGACATTTCGTAAAACTACGTCATTCAGTATTTCTTGTTTGACCTTGTTAGATTGGTGCCGAACTTCTATTTAGGAGCCTCGAGATTCTCAATTTTCATGGCCTCCATGGCTTGTGCAAAAGCTAGCTGCTCATCTGTGATAAACGTTTGTCCTAACTCGTAAGCCATTAGTTTCTGTTTAAGACAATTAACCTAATGATTCCAATTGCGTGTTGGAAAAGCAGCAGTCGAATGAGGAGTGAGTGGATTATGCATGGAACTTGCTGATTGGATAGTTGTGTATGCAGGGATAGACCAGGACATATGGTTAGGATTGAGGAAATCGTATATAGAGATTTCCGGAACTGGTGGAATTGTAGAAGGAAAGAAGAAAAATTGAAATGTGGTCTCTTTGAGAGTGGGACGAAACGATTCAGTTAGTGATGCATTCTCCCCCCCAATTGGTTAAGACGGATGTGCCTGAGAGTGGCGACCAGCTGCAAACCCAAGACCTAAAACTAAAGACAATGACTACGGGTCCATGACACGACCTAATAAAATGTATCTTTGAGCGGCTGTAGTGCCAAGAATGAAATGCATAAGGTGTTCTTGCTCCGTAGAGGTAGGCTCTTCAAACTCACCGGTATGAATGTTTCATAGCATACTAGAACCGTCATTAGAGAATGCATGCGAATGTGGGTAAAAAACTACGGTAGGCAGATTCTTGAGAGGTTGACCCGGGACTTTGATATTGAAATTAGGGGGACAGTCCTTTTGAATGAAAGGCTGCACTTTATGGAAAAGAAGAAGGGGAGCCTGAATATCTGTAGGAGGAGGACGATTTGACTGGTTAGCCTCTTGGAGTCGTCTAATTTCAATCAGGTTCGTCCATTTGGAACGAACCCAGTGTGCTAGTGAACCATGGCGAGCAGCACCAATAATAATGGGCGGACCAACTAATTGTTCGAGCCGTTGATAATCAGCTTGGACCGTGGGTCTTAGATAGTTATAGGCACCGACATTTTCCAGGATATATCCCATAGGATGTTCTAAAGTTTCTAGGAAATATAGGATGTGAACCAATTCAAAAAATAATTTGGTGCGGGGATCGGCCAAACAGAGACCTTTCCCTGACCGCAACATTCTCTGGCACTCCCATCCGCCAAAAACTAGGTCGATATGACCACCTTTCCCTGACCGCAACATTCTCTGGCACTCCCATCCGCCAAAAACTAGGTCGATATGACCAATATCCAGTAAGTGATGGCTGCCCACAATCCGAATGTCTTGTGGGAGGGCAGTATGCATATGCTCGTATGCAGATTTTGGTAACAAATACGGGGATTGGGATTGCAACAGATTACAATGATGTACTTTTGTTTTCCGTGCTAAAGGATCAACCTCGACAAAATAATAAAATCGGATTAATAATCCATTTCGCAGACAAGAAAGGAAAGAAGTAAAAATTCCAAGGAAGAGGTCAAATATCACTTATCCATTTGGATGAGGTCTTAATTGGACCGGATTCGAATTAATGGGAAAAAACCCCGACGAGTCTGTAGGGATTGGGATTGGATGAGAGACAGGAGAAAGTGGAATTGACAAGGTGTGGTTTTAGATGCGATCCTATTGCCTCATATCTATAAGAAATCCTACGTCACTGAAATTTCGGGCAATTAAGAACTATCTGGCATAATTTCTTCTGATGACAATGAATGAAGTATTTCGGCCCCCACAGAATTCCATGAAAATGCAAGCATAAAGGTGGCCGAATTCGCCATAACAGGAATGGGTTTTCTGGCGGAAATTAGCGGAATGCAGATTTTGCTTTTTGGGAAGTTAGTGGGCCTATAAGAAAATGTGTGATCATGCATGTCAACTCCACCCCCTACACGAAATATGATGTCCTGTCCCACTACGCATTCATAATCACTACATTTGGTGACCAGAGCATGAACCGAAATCTCTGCAAAGTCTATGTCTGTTATATTTTGAAACAGGAAGACGAGCGATTCTTTACTGATTCCTAAAACTGGCTCGGTTGTACCCGCTGATGTTAACAAGCAAGTCACAGTGGGCTAAAGCTTGTCCGAAGTTAGAACAAGCTTGAGTGCAAAGCTAAGGCCCAATATCATTGGCTTTGCACCCGTATCTATGAGAGGCAGGGATGGGGCTATACCATTCATCAACAATGAACCTTTCCCGTTATCCAAAAAACTGATGTGATGATCGAGGGAGTTTTGCTCCTCTACAAAAATAGGTTGAATAGTAGCAAGATTTATGTGCAGCTGTAGTGTTTGTAAAGCGGCAGCTCCAACTAAGCTTTCGGAGGTAGAAGAGAGTTTTGGAGTGTCAGAAATCATAGTGGATAGAATGCACAAGCATTCTTTCACGCGATATGCTTCATTTATGGTTCGATCCACTATGTGGAGAGCTTCTACCGGGATGGCTGAAGCGGTTTCGAGAATGGGAGGAGAAGGCTCTTTAGTAAACGACAACAGAATACGCGTGTTAGGAGTTTTACCCTCACGACTGTGATCGTTCGAACCTTTATGGAACGTAGCCTCTAGTTGTTGGACGGTGGAATCTCGTAAGATTCGACCTGCCAACATGGGCATGTGTACAACGGTGCGAGCCATGCCTATAAACTGTGGCTTCATTTGAGCCATGAAGGCTGCAAACCACTCTTTCATCATGACCGCCATTTCCTTTTCCATTTCTAAACGTTCTCTATCTCTTTGAGATACCTTAGGTGGACTGGTGTGTTTTCCAAGTTCTTTAACCGCTTGAACTAATCTTGCATATCAAGCGGCAATGCCACCACTCTTAATTTGGTTTTGATAAAAAAAATTGGGTTCTTTATATGACAACGTTGGACATAATTTTCCAATGTCTTACAAGGTCTACTAATATGATCACCAACAATGTATGATCAAAGTGACACAATGTTAGTAACTAAGGATGAAAATGTGAAGATATGTTTCGAAAATTGCATCAATTGTGCCAAATGTGCGACAATGTTGACCAATGTCGAGAAAATGTGATTATTATATATACATATATATTTTTTTTTTCTAAACAAAAACAAAAGAGAGGAGAAGACACAATTTTTCAAGTGTAGGAATATTAAGCTGATGGATGGCCACTAGGCCCCAAAGTCTATTTATATTACTTACAGGAATTATCTTATCGAAGACAATCAGAATTTAGACTTAAAGATATTAAACCAAAATAGAAGCAACCAACACGGAAAACACAAACTGAAAATGACAATATGCAAAACACTTATAAGGTTTGAGATAACCAAACTCAAAATATACGCATAAGCCAAATAGATATAAATACACAATCACAAGAAATAAAAACAACAAAATGATATTCCCAACATGTAATTTCCACACTAGTTAAAGTTCAGACACTGTCGGGAAAGAAGTTTGTGTTATGAGGACGCGATCGAAATCCACTCAAACGGACGAAAATAGTTGAAGGGAAAGCGTGCAGGTCTTGGCCGAAGTTGTATAGATTAATTTGTAAGGCGTCACAAGAGATTGATAATGTAATAGAAACTAGACGCTTCACGCTAAGGCAGAAAATCACCTCTAAGCTGGCCGGACAATTTAACAAAGAAAAAGATTGCTGCAGAAAATCTTCAATATTGAAAATATAATTCATGCACTTGAAAAATTGTGTGCAAGAAATAATCTAAAATCTAGTAAGAACCAATGAACCAATAGGATTGCAGCGTGCTAGGTAAATATTGCGTCTAGTTTGGATTCAGCGAATAGGCGGTCGGAATCCCATGCCCTACGTTACATAATCTATAACCTACGGATAAAAACCCTTCTTATCTACATGTGAATGCGTGAACCTCCAAATGGTTCACGACTTAAAATTGTCCAATCGCGTCAACGGTTCGGATGCGACATTTCAAACTTGGTATGCTTTTGCGTCAACGGCTGAGATGATCCTTCATGTGAAACAATGCAATTCGTCGTCGGCGGAAATTTCGAGAGGTACAGGTACGGTAACATTGTAAGTATGGACGCGAACGGTCAACTTCGTCGTCGGCTGAAATTACGAGAAAAGTAAATATGTACGGTCGACGTGAACGCGACAATACGT
>JBBHKE010001099.1:0-22500 GCA_037447655.1 Zygnema cylindricum | reverse complement strand
CCCTATCTTTTTTTTGATTTTTTTTCTCTCTCTTTTTTATTTTTTCCCCACCTCTTTTCTAATCAACCATCTCTCTTTTTTTTTCTCTCTCTCCCTCACTATCATCCTACTTTCTCCCACTTTTTTTTTCTCTTTCTACCTTTAACTCTCTCTCTTTTTCATTTTTCACTCTTTTTTTCTTTCTCTCTACCTTTCTTTCTTTCTGTTATGCCGCATTGTGTCGGGACATGAATTTTGTTTATTTATAAGAATGTTACAGGCTGCGGCTACACTAATTCGGGTTTGTGTTAAATCATGTTTGAACGCAAGATTTATTGTGTACCTACTTCGAAGTGACGACGAGAATTCCGCAGGTGACACGGAGATACATATTTGCGTGAGCGACAGCGTTTGTACTTTTTTTTTGTCGCAGATTTCGGAGTGACGTGACGTACAATTTCAAGACATTAACTCCACGACGTACGGTTTCAAAACAATAGTGATGCGACGTACGATTTTGAAACATTGGTGATGCGACGTGCGATTTCGAAGTGTTGGCGACGCACTCTGATTGGTTGTATTTTAAGTTGTGAACTTATGTAGGTTCACGCATTTCCATATAGGTAGGAAGGGTTTTAATCCGCGGATTGTGAATTTTGTAACGTAGGCATATGATTCTGGTCGCTTATTGGCCAGGACCCAAACTAGTCGTAAATTGTGCAATGAAATACTTTCACGTGATTGGTTAGTCAGCAAATGTCAAAAATTAGTACTTTGGCTATTTTGTTAGTATAAAGGCCATTCCGTTAGGTTTGTACCCTTATAATTTGAGAGTAGAAGAATTGGTCGAAGAGGATTTAGATTTTTCTGTATTTTTCCCTTGTCTTTTCCTTAATCAAATTGTCATGCCTTAGTTTTTTGAAAGCTTAGCTTTTCTCTTTCCTCATTAAACTTTCATTGTAAGACATACAAGTTATTTCACTCGGTTTCGGTCAAAGTCCGCACGGTTTTCTTTCAAGAACCTCTTTTAGTGTGGATTTTGCCTGCTTTTTATGGCAGTTTCTGAATCTTTGTAGATGCTTTTGGTGAATTAGTGTTTGACTTTTTCTTCTCTAATTTTCGTTGCCTTGGTTGGAGTTTGCTGGTGGTTTGTTAGAATCTGGTTATCTCGGATTCTTTATAGCTTCCAATCGCTTGCTTTCTATTATCATTTTTTGCAATTGGTTACTAGTGTGTCAAAATCCGGTTTTCTCGAATTTTGTGCAGGTTTTTAACGTTGCTTAGTTGTATTTTCTTGTTGCTATTTTTACTTGTGTGTTAGAATTTGGTTATTTCGGATTCTCTGCATATTTTCATTGCTTGTTTTTGGTTGTTATTTTCTGTAATCGGCGTGTCAAGATCCTTTTATCTCGGATACTCCGTAGATCTCTATTGATGTTTTCTTGTATTTTTTTGGTTTTATTTTTCTTTATTTGAAATCCTAGACCTAACTCCTGTAAAGAATACGCCCAGACCGTGGAGCCTAGTGGCTACCCATCAGCTTAGTATTCTTGTACTCTCAAATTATCATTCTTGTCTCTCTTGTTTTGTGTTTTAAAAAAATCAAAAAAAAAGTTATATTTCATTTTCAGTTTTTGTTGAAAAAAAAAACATAAAAAAATAATATCTTTCATTTTCAGTTTTGGTTTTGTCTCTTCCATTTTCAGTTCAATTTACTTATCATTTCAGTTTTGCTTCTCAGTTCGGTGTGAGAATAAAATTTTAAAGAAAAAAAATATATATTAAACATTATTTACAACATTAAATCCATCTATCCATTTCTAAGTTTTCTCTCACCTATTTTGGATCCAGTTTTTTCTTTTTGACCCGGGTTTTGTTCTTTTTACAAGTTTTTTCTCCACTTGTAGTTTCTTTTTCAGTTTACCTTTGAAGAAAAATTATAAAATTTGATATATTATCTAAAATTTATACATTTAAAATACTTTTACTTGTTTTTCCAATTTATTCTCTCGACGGTTTCCCTTTTAGTTTAGCCTATTATATTTCTTTCCTGCAAATTTACATCTGAATTTTTTGACAATTAATTTTATGTTGTCAAATTAGGGTTTTTTTTGCGATTTTAGGGTTTTTCTGTCAAAATTAGGGTTTTTTCTGCAGAAATTAGGGTTTCTTTCAGAATTAGGGTTTTTGCAGAATTAGGGTTTCTTGCAGAATTAGGGTTTTCTGCCGAATTAGGGTTTCCTGCAGAAATCAAGGTTGCTTCAAGCCTAAGGTTGGCCAAAAACCTAGGGTTTGGTCAGCTCATTTTCCCTACCCTTATCTTACTACCAAATTTATTTTCCCTTCGTTTTTTTGTTTCCGTATTTTTTTTTCCCTCTTTCCTGGGGTGTGGACATTCACTAGGTGGAGTCTTACACGGTCCTGAGGATATTCGGAGGAGACTTTTTTTGGAGGAAACTTTGGGAGCGGATTGTGGAGCGAATTCACACTTTGGCGCTCTGCAAAGCCTACCTCCGCCTCACCTTTGATAACCACCACATTATTAAAGGTCTTTTGTAAGTATAAGGATGCTCTGTGGGTACAAGCGCGTGATAGGATAGTTTGTTGATCGTTTAGAGGTTACGTGAGTGGATAGCGACAATCAGACCCAATTGTATCGAGCATCTAGATTGTCCACGCTTTCTATCCTTGCCATATGGCCGTGAGTGGCCTTGTGTTTTTCTTGTTGTAAAATTAGCGTGGAATTTTTTGGTTAGATCTGGCCGTTGGTGGCCGTGGATAGAAATATTTTATGCCTTTGGAGCTTTTAGATCTGCACCTCCGGGTGCTTGTTTAGCAATTTCTGCTTTTATAGATCTGGCCTTTTGGCCATACCCACTCGTTTGCAAGGTAGCGATTTTGGTGACTAATGTGTCAAAATCCGGTTTTCTCGAATTTTGTGGAGATTTTTAACGTTGCTTACTTGTATTTTCTTGTTGCTATTTTTACTTGTGTGTTAGAATTCGGTAATTTCAGATTCTCTGCATATTTTCATTGCTTGTTTTTTGGTTGTAATTTTCTGTAATCGACGTGCCAATATCCTTTTATCTCGGATACTCCGTAGATCTTTATTGATGTTTTTTTGCATATTTTTTGTTTTTTTTTTCTTTATTTCAAATCCTAGACCTAACTCCTGTAAAAAATACGCCCAGACCGTGGAGCCTAGTGGCTACCTATCAACTTAGTATTCTTGTACTCTCAAATTATCATTCTTGTCTTTTTTGTTTTGTGTTTTAAAAAAATCAAAAAAAATTGTTATATTTCAATTTCAGTTTTTGTTGAAAGAAAAAAAACATAAAAAAATAATATCTTTCATTTTCAGTTTTGGTTTTTGGTTTTGTCTTTTCCATTTTCAGTTCAATTTACTTGTCATTTCAGTTTTGCTTCCTTGTTTGGTGTGAGAACAAAATTTTAAAGAAAAAAATATATATATATTAAACATTATTTACAATATGAAATCCATCTATCCATTTCTAAGTTTTCTCTCACCTTTTTTGGATCCGGTTTTTTCTCTTTGACCCGGGTTTTGTTTTTTTTATAAGTTTTAATTCTATTTCTTCTCCACTTGTAGTTTCTTTTTCAGTTTGCCTTTGAAGAAAAATTATAAAAATTGATATATCATCTAAAATTTATACATTTAAAATACTTTTACTTGTTTTTCCAATTTATTCTTTCGAGGGTTTCCCTCTTACCTTAGCCTATTCTATTTCTTTCCTGCAGATTTACATCTATATTTTCTGACAATTCATTTATTGTTGTCAAATTAGGGTTTTTCTTGCAGATTTTAGGGTTTTTCTGTCAAAATTAGGGTTTTTTTGCAGAAATTAGGGCTTTCTACAGAATTAGGGTTTTTTGCCGAATAAAAGTTTTTTGCAAAATTAGGGTTTTCTGCCGAATTAGGGTTTCCTGCAGAATCAGGGTTGCTTCAAGCCTAAGGTTGGCCGAAAACCTAGGGTTTGGGCAGCTCATTTTCCTTACCCTTTTCTCACTACCAAATTTATTTTCCTTTCGTTTTTTTGTTTTCGTATTTTTCTTTCTCTCTTTCCTAGGGTGTGGACATTCACTAGGTGGAGTCTTACACGGTCTTGAGGACATTCGGAGGAGACTCTTTTTGGAGGAAACTTTGGGAGCGGATTGTGGAGCGGATTTACACTTTGGCGCTATGCAAAGCCTAGCAGCGGCTCACCTTTAATAACCACCTGATTATTGAAGGTCTTCTGTAAGTATTACGATGCCTTGTGGGTACAAGCGCGTGATAGGATAGTTTGTTAATCGTTTAGAGGGTACGTGAGTGGATTGGGACAATCAGACCCAATTGTATCGAGCATCTGCATTGTCCGCACTTTCCATGCTTGCCATATGGCCGTGAGTGGCCTTGTGTTTTTCTTGTTGTATAATTGGCGTGGAATTTTTTGGTTAGATCTGGTCTTTGGTGGCCATGGATAGAATTATTTTCTGCCTTTGGAGCTTTTAGATCTGCACCTCCGGGTGCTTCTTTAGCAAATTTTTGCTTTTATAGATCTGGCCCTTTGGCCTTGCCCACTCATTTGCAAGGTAGCGATTTTGGTTAAGCCGACTTTTTGATTAGATTTGGCCATCCCGGCTTTGCTAGAGACTATTTGAGATTGTTGCTTACGTGTTTGGTGTGGTTCTCACTTGTTGCATTTTGGATAGATCGTGTTCATTACCCCGTCGTCGTGGTTCCTATTTTCTTTTTATGCCCACCGATTGTAACAATCTTAATTTACGTCCCGGGTCTAGTCGTAGTGGCGTTGTTTTCCGCAAATCTTTTGTAGACCAAACGGATCTAACAAGTCTACCTCATTCTTTTATAGTCTCAATTTCGGTATCGAGAACATCTTCTGTCCGTTCAGGACACACGTCAGTCTTTTCTTTGTCCTCCGTCTCCTCTACGGTATATGTTGAGGAAACCAGAGACGAGTCTCGAGGGATTCTACTCAGGTTCCCTCTCTTTTTGGTCTTCTCCTGGTATTATTTTTGTCAAACCTACGTAAACGCTTGTCAGTGACATGGCTTCTCCTCGGAAGGCCTCCTGAGCAAAATGCTATTATGTTTTTCAAGGATGAAGGATACAATGTTTTTATCTCATTTCCGTATGCTGTATGATACCAAAATGCGCGATTTGGCATTTCGCTTTTAAGATCGATTTGATGTTCGTGTAGCATTCTCTCTCATTGGTCGTTACCTTAGAGGTTCGGCTCTCACCCAATATTCTCGCAATTATAATAGTATACTCGCGATGACAGAATTTTCCCCTCTTTTCGCTGGCACACTTGAGGTGATAGGACAAGTGCATATCATGTTTCAGGCCGCTTTTCCCGAAGTCATGGATGCCCAAGGTAATGACTTAGTTCTCGCTGTCCTAGAAATTCTTCGGCAATATGCTTTGGCTGCACGTGGTGCTGTCTCGGCACGATTAGGGATGGCGATTTTGATTGCGAGATCCTTTTTCTGTCATGTTCGATCTCTTTGAAGCGGAGTATCGAATGCAAAATCCAGATCAAGTGAAAGAACTGATGAAATTCGAACGTAAACTGGGTGAAACCGCCTTCGCTTTACGTGCCCGTATGGAGACGCTACGGGAAGCCTTACCAGACTCAATGTTCGATGCGGAAGCTGTCCAAAAATTTGTTGGACAGTTTTTTGACTACTCAAAATGATTTATCCAAAGTCATCTAACTTAGACATATGGCTTGATATTTACCTTTGATTAGGCCGGTCAATATGCGGTTGAATAAGAGATGCAGTCGTGTTGGTGGGAAGCCCACGATCGATCGGAAGTCGCTTTCCCACTTCCCCCACAAAGCAATCCATGGCCCAATAATAGGCCTCCGAAGGTGCCTGCCATGGGAGCTCCACCATATAACTCTAGAAGCAGATTATGTTTCCGTTGCGGGGAAACAGGGTATGAGGCCCGCATGTGGCCAGACAAGACGGCCATATGCACTCACAGTCGGCAGATGGGACACTATGCCCATCGATGGCATATTAAGAAACCCTGAGTTCGCATATCAAAATCAAATCAAGAATAGGGGTATTCCCGCCCGTTCCGCCAAGCCGGTCACTCTGCCTAAGGAGACCAAGAAAGAATCTACTCCTAAAATTTCCCGTAGAGAGAGAGAAAAGTTAGAGTTGCAAGCTACTATGACAGCTATGATGAAGGAACAGTTCGCAGCCTTCATGACGGAAATGAAGCCGCAGTTTAGAGGAATGGCCCGAACGGTCGTTCATATGCCGACGTTGGCCGATTGAATCCTTCGTGATTCTATCGTCTAACAACGAGGAGCCACGTTTAACAAAGGCTCGGCAGATTTTCATCGAGTTGGAAAAGTAACAAACTCTTGTATTCCACTATTTTTTGAGAAAGAACCTATCTCTCCTCTTCTAGAGACGACTTTGGCTATTGTAGCTGAAGCACTAACAATCTTGGATAGTACAATCCAAGATGCTCATTGCGTCAAGGAATGTTTGAGCATCTTATCGTCTATGATTGAGAACGTGCCTAAGGCCTCTCCTATTTCGAGTGAGGTCGCTGCAGCCGCCGCTTTACGCGTTGCAGCTAAATCGCAATCTGTCGACAGTTCAGCCAATTTCACCGGACGATCGTAGCACGTTAGATCCTCATATTAGCTTTTTCGATAACACTCGTAACTCATTCACATTGAATGGTGTCGCCCTTTCTCTCCCTCTCATGGACACTGAAGCCAAACCCGTGATCCTAGGATCCTGATTTGCGTTGAAGCTTGGCCTCACGGCAAACAAGCTGCAACCCACAACCACACAGTTACTAACTTCAGTTGGTACCACGGAGCCGGTTCTTAGAATCACCAATGACCCCCTCGCGTTTCGTTTTCAAACAAAAACTGAAACTCAATTTTTTGAAATTTTTTCATATGCGCATTTTACTAAATGTAGCGATTACGAATGTTTGGTTGGCCAGGACGTTATATTTCACATTGGTGGCGGTGTAGATATGTATGACCAGACATTCTCTTACAAAGCCAAACACTTTCTAGAGCAAAAGATTTGCCTTCCACTTATTTCGGCACGGAAGTCATTGCCTATCATGGCTCATTCAGCGACAGCACTTCCTGTTTATGCTGGTATCGACACATTAGAGACTAACATCTCTCCATGTATCTCTCTATACATTCTCCTGATCAACACGGACGGAAACTTCTAATGGGACGTTGACTTTTTCAAGGTCCAGATTACATGCCTATTAGGGAGCATGCCAAGCTTCGTATTTCAAATTATTTGCAGGATTTTTCACTGGATTCGGATCCCACGAGGATACTCACTACTGAGGTGACTTTCAATGTGCCGCTTCGCGGGCTTCCGATTTTGTTGGCCAGCTTCACCGCAGGCTAAAGAGCTGGGGGGGGAATAAATGGATCTCTCTCTCGACTTCCCACTCATTTTCCACTTTTTATCTTTTCTTCCAGTTATTTTTTTTTCACATTGTCATATTTATTTTAACTTTGTATTATAATTGTTTTTTTTCGGGATCTGCCTTGCTGTTGTGTATTCTACATTTTCTACTCGCTAGCTGGTTAGGTTGCGTGTTTTTTACTTCGATAATACACATGCACGACAGTTGTCATGCCGCATTGTGTCGGGACATGCATTTTGTTTATTTATAGGAATGTTACGGGCTGCGGCTAAACTAATTCCGGTTTGTGTTAAAATTATGTTTAAACGCAGGATTTATTGTGTAATTATTTCGAAGAGACGCCGAGAATTTCGGAGGTGACACGAAGATACATATTTGCGTGAGCAACGACGTTCTTATTTCTACTTTTGTCGCAGATTTTAGAGTGACGTGACGTACAATTTCAAGACATTAACTCTGCGACGTACGGTTTTAAAACATTAGTGATGCAACGTACGATTTTGGAACATTGGTGATGCGACGTGCGATTTTCGAAGTGTTGGCGACGCACTCTGATTGGTTGTATTTTAAGTCGTGAACCCATGTAGGTTCACGCATTTCCATGAAGGTAGGAAGGGTTTTAATCCGCAGATTATGAATTTTGTAACGTAGGCATATGGTTTTGGTCGCTTATTGGCCAGGACCCCAACTAGTCGTAAATTATGTAGTGAAATACTTTCACGTAATTGGTTAGTTAGCAAATGTCAAAAATTAGTACTTTTGCTATTTCGTTAGTATAAAGGCGATTCTGTTAGGTTTGTACTCTTATAATTTGAGAGTACAAGAATTGGTCGAAGAGGATTTAGATTTTTTTGTTTTTTTCCCTTGTCTTTTTCCTTAGTCAAATTATTAGTTTTTTTCCTGCAAGGTTTTTTCTTCTTTAGTTTTATGAGAGCTTAGCTTTTTTCTTTCATCATTAAACCTTTATTCTAAGACCTACAAGTTAATTCACTCGGTTTCGGCCGGAGTCCGCACGGTTTCTTTTCAACAACCTCTTTTAGTGTGGATTCTGCCTGCTTTCTCAGCCTGTTTCCGAACCTTTGTGGATGCCTTTGGTGAATTAGTGTTTGACTTTTTCTTGTCTAATTTTCGTTGCCTTGGTTGGAGTTTGCTGGTGGTCTGTTAGAATCTGGTTAGCAATTGGTTACTACTGTGTCAAAATCCGGTTTTCTCGAATTTCTTGCAGATTTTTAACGTTGTTTTCTTGTATTTTCTTGTTGCTATTTTTACTTGTGTATTACAATTCGGTTATTTCGAATTCTTTGATTATTTTCATTGCTTGTTTTCTGGTTGTAATTTTTTGTGATCAGCGTGCCAAGATTTGTTTATCTCGGATTCTCCGTAAATCTCTATTGATGTTTTTTTGTATTTTTTTGGTTTTGTTTTTTTTTATTTGAAATCCTAGACCTAACTCCAATAAGGAATAAGCCTACACCGCGGAGCCTAGTGTCTACCTTTTGGCTTAGTATTAATGGATCTCTCTCTTGGCTTCCCACTCACCTTCCACTTTTTATCCTTTCCACTTGTTATTTATTCTTCACATTGTCATATTTATTTTAGCTTTGTATTATAATTGTTTTCTTTCAAGATCTGCCTTGCTGTTGTGTATTCCACATTTTCTACTCGCATGCTGGTTAGGTTGCATGTTTTTTGCTTCGATAATACACATGTACGACACTTCTATATTTCCCAATGATTTGAGAGTAAAATTTAATGGTTTTCAGTAAACAAATAAAATTCCTCGTAACTGATCTGCCGATATCTAATCAATTAACACAAGAAGCAAACCCAAAGGATGTTTTAGAGAAAGAGGAGGACTCAGATCGTGACTGTTGGTCGAAAGACAAACTGAAGGTTTTTCGAGTCTATTGAGGCAAATTCCAAAAGGGGCCCAAACAAACTAAAGGTCATTTCGGTCTGGGGCAAATTCTAAAAAAAACCCAGTTTACAATTTATCTTTACTATCAAGCCTTTACATATGAGTGATCCAAATCTGTTGACTATCGCTTAAGAATAATTTATCTAATGGGGTTGTATTTGACGAGTCTACATCTACTATCGTCTGACAATATTTTATCTAATGGGATCGTATGTAATGAGTCTATCTTATGGGATTGAATCTAATAAGTCTACACCTACTACAACTGTATACCACATAATTTATGTACTAGCTGTGGTAGTTTTTTCCGATAATTATGTTATATCTGTATGTGATCCAAGCCCAACCTCATTTATAAAAGAAGATGATGTAGAGGATAGAGAATATAACATACAGTCGATTTATCTCCCATCCGCTCTCTCTCTCCGTCTTTTTTATTTTGCATTCTCTCTCCCATGTTTTCCCCACTCCCTTTTTTTTTCCTTTTTCCCCTACTTTTTTCAATTTTTTTTAAAGATTTAAGGGTTAAATTTTAATAGTTTTAAGTAAACAAAAAAAGTGCCACGTAACTAATCCGCCGAAAATCTAGTCAATTAACACATTAAACGAATCTTAACGATGTTCGAACGAAAGATAACTCGGATTGTGACTTATGGTCAAAAGACAAATTGGAGGTTTTTTTCATCTAATACGGCAAATTCCAAAAAAAGCCTAAAAGACACAGTACCAAAAAAAAATGAAAAAAATAGTGAAGAGCGTGATTCAGGTGCCAAGTAGCAAATATAAGTTGTTAGTCTCAAGCAAGCAAGAGTAAATAATCAAAGGAAAAAATATGGAGAAAAAGTTATGCAAAACAAAAACCTAGCGAAAGTTTAGCAAGGTATTTTTTTAATATATTAGACCTAATTCTACAAAGCAGATTCGACATAACAAGATTAAAAAGAGGAAAAATGAAGTTTTGAAAAGTTTGAAAGTTGAGAGAGGAGAGGGGAAAAACAATACGGCTAAAAATAAACAACTAGATCAAATTAGAAAGTCAATCTAGTATACAGAGGAGGCAATCCACAACACGAGATAGAGGAAAATAATGAGGTAAAAAAAACTAGAGGAAAATATAGAATCAAATGTACGGGTGGGTGGAAAGAGAGTGGTAAGCTAAAGAGCATATTTACTCATTTTATAATAGCTAATGAGTGGTTTTTTAACAAAATTAGTGATAAAAAAGTGAAAGATGAAATCGAGGAAATGTTGAGTGGGGCTTGCACTAAAAGTAAGATGTAATAACTCTAGTAATTGGCTCATCCACCAGCTCTAAATCACTTTGTGAACCAAAAAAGTCGTCTGTGGGAAAGCAACCAACTAGTTGGCAGTTAAATGTTATTTTAAAAAAAAAATACTCAACATTTTTGGAACAAAGATTAAGAGAGTGGATGATTATGCGAGAGGAATAAAATCGGCGAAAAAGAATAACAAATCACTTAAATAGTCGAAAAAATAACAAAATCAATAAAGAAGTGGATCGAACTAATAAAGAATGTATATTAAAAAAAAAATGCCAAAAAAACACAAATAGACATAGCAGAGCGGAGACTCGCTTTTGAGATCAACTGTGGGCAGGCAAATGATGAAGAGAAAAGGGCAAAAAAAAAGAAAAAAAAAACGAGAGAGAAGTTCGTCTATTGTCAATTCGCGAACTAGAGGCAAAAACCCGCGAACTTGAGGCGCACGAAAAAACGACTAACGCAAAAAATAAAGCAATGTAACTAAAGTTAGAATGCTTTAAAATTGGTGTTGACATTTAAAAATATAATTGATGAGGTTTGGCTGTTTTTCCAAAGTTGCATTTTGCATTTCGTAAAGGTTTTTCCGGAAAAGAATATGATATACCACAGTTGTCAACTTTTGACGCAAGTGATAGTATGTTTTGTCCGTCTTTACATTCGAAATCATATGTTTTGTTCACCGTTACGTTTTTAAAAGGTTGACAGCCGAGCGATCGCCTTGTTAGGCGCCACTATTTTTATTTTTTGGCGGCCTGAATGGTATAAGATTATTCATTTTCTCGTCTCATTCGTCATCTATTTTTAGCGTGAATCGTGCACATGTTTAATACATTCTAACCTTAGTTACATTGCTTTAATATTTGTTTTCGTCGCCTTTGTTTGCGCCTCAACCACGCGTGTTTTTACCTCTTGTTCGCAATTTGATAAAGACAATCTTCGCGTTTGTTCAATTTTTATTTTTTGCTTTTTTTTTTATCATCCGCCTACATGTAGCTGATCGCAAACGCGAGTCTCCGTTCTGCTATGTTTATTTGAGCATTTTTTACATCTTTTTTTTTTAATATATGTTTTTTTTTAGTTCACTCAGCTTTTTTAATAATCTCGTTATTTTCTCGACTATTTTAGTGGTTTGTTGTTCGCTTTCGACCGGTTTTAGTCTTCTCCAAAAATCGTCCACTCTTATAATTTTTGTTCCAAAAATGTTGGTTAATTCTTCAGATAAAGTATTAAACCGCGAACTAGCCGGTTGTTTTCCCACCGACGGCTTTTTTAGTTGACAAGGGGATTTAGGGCTAGTTAGTGAGTCAATTACAAAAGTTATTACATCTTTTTTTTTGGTGAAAGCCCCACCCAACATTTCTTCGATTTTATCTATCGCATTTTTATCACTACTTTAGTTAAGACACCATTCATCGGCTATTATAGGATGATAAACATGCTCGTTAGCTCACGACTCTCTTTCCACGCATATGATAAGTAAACCTGCTCGTTAGTTCACCACATTTTTTCGACACACCCGTACTTTTAAAACTATATTTTCCTCTAGTTTTTTCTATCTCATTATTTTTCTCTGTCTCGTGTTGTGGACCGCCCCTTCTTATATACTTGTTTAATTTTCCTATTTGGTCATTTAGATGTTTGTTTTTCGGCACTTTCTCATTTCCATTATCTTTTCCCAAATCTCTAACTTTTCCAATTTTTTTTTTTTTTTTTTCTAATCCCGTTGTGTCGAATCTCTTTTGTAGAATTAGGTGTAACATATTAAAAAAGACTTGCTAGACTTTCGCAAGTCTTTTATTCTTGCATAACTTGTGCCCTACATTTTTTCCTTTGATCTTTTACTTTTTGCTAATATTACACTAACGAAATACTTTTGCTACTTCGCACTTCATTCACGCTCATCATTATTTTTTTCAAAAGTTTTTTTGGTGTATTGTTTTTTAGGCCTTTTTTGGAATTTGTCCCAACAGACCAAAAAAACCTCTAGTTTGTTTTTTGACCAACGGTCAAGATCCAAGTATTTTTTTTTTTGAACATCGATTGGGGTCGCTACTTGTGTTAATTGACTAGATACCGACGGATCAGTTACGTGGTACTTTGTTTATTTACTTGACCGTTGAAATTCAACTTGTAAATCATTTGGAAATAAAGAGGGGGGGAGGGGAAGAGAGAAAGAGAAAGGGAGGGAGGAAAGGTGGAAGGGTTGTAATAGAGGGCAAAATGGGAGAAAGAAATAGAGAGAAGAGGGTGGGAGAAAGGGGGAGAAAGGTGAGCGAGAGGGATGGAGTGAGGGGTAGAGGGGGCAGATGAAGAGAGATGAAAGGGGAGAGAGAGAGAGAGAGAGAAAAAGAAAAAAAAAAAAAGAAGGAATGGGGCTGAGAGAGGGTGGGGGGAGGAAGGCAAATTTGGAGAGAGGGAGGGCAAATTAGAAAAAAAAGAGGGCAGATTGGGAGGGAGGGAGGGCAAATTGGGAGGGAGGGACGACATATTGAGAGGAAAGGAGAGCATAATAGGGGAGCGATGTAGGGAGAGAGAAAAAAAATGAAAGAGGGAGGGAGGGAGAAAAAAAACGGATAGAGAGAGGGAAAGAGACAATGAAAGAAGGAGGGAAAAAGAAAAAGAAGGATGGAGAGAATAATAGATGGGAAAAAAAAAAGATAGAGGGAGAGAAATAGAGAGGAATGAAAGATAAACTATGGCAAACCGCGTAGCAGATTTAAATGAAACTCAACTAATACCCACATTGTTAAAACTATACCAAAAATGCTCTTCTCAATTATATGTTCGCTTTGCTATGTTGATGATGATGATTGTTGTTTATCAAAAGGGAATAGCCTAACACATAAAAAATATTTTACTCACCTCAGTGTTGTTCACCGCTCGAAAGGGGTAAAGGGGTCTTAGGTAGAGATAGGCGCCGCTTGAAAGAGGTAAATGGGTCTTAGGCAACACCGCTCGAAAGGGGTAAAGGGGTCTTAGGTAGAGATAGGCGCCGCTTGAAAGAGGTAAATGGGTCTTAGGTAAGGGTAGGCAGATGAACGCGTTTAGAAATAGGTGTTGTTCCACAAACAACCTTCCAATAACTCTGCAACAAAGTTTCGACATAAAATTTTAGAATGTAAAATTATTTTTACGTGAAATAATAAAACCATATAAAATACGAGGACTTTAAAAAAACATTTAGAATATTGTCGATTAATTCACTCGACTCCCAAACTATTTCACTAGTTGATGACACAATTCAATGTCCAATAAGATAAAATACCAAATAAATAACAAATTTTAATAATAAAAAATCATGGTAAATATGTTTCTATAAGAAATGCGTCAAAATAATATGGATTATTTTGTAAGGTTACCATTTTTTGTGATTTTCTGACACCTGTATTTTGTTAAAAATATGAAAAACATTTAAAATAATTTATTATACATTTACTAATATTATATGGAAAAAGAAAATTTTATGCACAATTTAATATTCGGCGTAAAAAGCTAAAGAATACAATAAAAATAGTTTAGATTTTTTTTTTTTTTATCATGAGTCTTGGTTTTATGTTAACTTTGGATTTAAATGTTACTTTACAATAATTTTAAATTGTGGTTTTAAAAATAATATAGATTAGCTGAATTGATACGGAGAGTGTTATAGAATGTAAATCAACAAACTGAAAGTTTAATTGTAACTACTACAATGGATTCGGTAAATGGTAATTTTTTTTTTGGGTTTTTTTCGATAATTAATTGGTTTACGTTAAAAATGTAAAAAATGAGTTATTAAAAAAACTTATTAAGTCACGTTTTACCTTTATTTTATAGTTTTCAAGAATTTAACATTTTAAAACAATGGCAATTACATATATGGCTGATTAATTAATGAAGGTTAAAAAAAAACATTTAAAATTTTAGAGTTAAGTTTTTTTATATATATTTTATATTTGGGGAAATAAAAAGATACCAATTGCTTGATAATGGCTCTAATTATTTTATTGTTTTCGAATTATTAGTATAAATTTTAAGGTAAAAAGAAGGTGAAGGAAAGGAAAGTAAAAGAACGGTAAGTATTAAATTTAAGGTGAAAAGAAGGTTAAGGAAGGGAGGAAAATAAAGTAAAAGAAAAGCAAGTAAATTCTTTAGAATAAAAAGAAGGTGAAAGAAGGGAGAAAAACAAGTAAAAGAAAAGTAAAAACCGAAATTAATTTTTAATTTTTAGGGTAAAAAGAAAACGAAAAATCGAAAAAGAAAGAAAGTTGAAAAAAAGTAAAAGCATGGTTCAAACAAGATTATGCAGGTTAGCTTGTTTTTGTCACCATTTTTCTTTTTGAGTGAGGTTTTTTTCCGTGTCCCTTTTTGTTTGGGGGTCTCAATCTGTCACCTTTTTTTGTCGTCACTATTCTTTTTGGGCGAAGTTTCTCGATCTGTCACCTTGAAAAATTGTATGGATTAAAATTGTATGGCTTATGCAGGTTGCTTGTTTTTGTCACCATTTTTTTTTTTTGGGTGAGGTTTTTTTTACGTGTCCTTTTTTGTTTGGGGGTCTCAACCTGTCACCTTGTTGTTGTCGCCACTTTTCTTTTTGGGTGAAGTTTCTCGATCACCTTGAAAAACTGTATGTTGTTGTACGGATGAAAAACGATGGTTTGGTACGGACGTATTTGAGTCATCGGCGACTAATCGTACGACAACATGAATCACATCGCGACGTTTTTGTTGACGTGAGATGACGTCAAAGGCGATTTACGTCAAAACAAAACTAAGCGTACGACAACATGAATCACATCGCGACGTTTTTGTTGATGTGAAGTGACGTCAACGGCGATTCACGTCCAGAAAAAAACTAAGGACATTGATTTCCCCATCTCATCCGTCATCCATTTCTATTGTGAATCGTGCATATATGAAATGCGCAATTACCAATCAGACTTCTAAAAACGATTAGGTCTAAGCATCTTCGTCGAAAACCTTCTTCATTGGTTATTGTTTTCTTCTATTGATATTATCAATCATTCCTTTTCTTGCTGCCGAAAACGACTGACAATAGTAAACATTTGCTGTTATCTATCGATTAACTAACCAGTAACGTAACATTCCTTTTATTCCAATAAATCGTTGTTATTATTCAATTTTTTCCGCACTAAATTCTTGAGTACTTAACATTCCGGCGATCGAATTTTTCTAACAGTGCGATGAGTTTGACGGATTTCTTGGCGGCTCTGCCAGCCATCAAGCTCGACAGGCTCTATGAGAGCCACTGGGCTTGTCGAGCAGTCCTCCGGTAAGGTTTTTTTTTTTTTTTTCGGTAAATTGAGATCATGAAACAGTCTTGATTATTCTCAGCAAATGCAGAATTGAAGGAATATCTTGGTACTTAGGGTTTTTTAGGGTTTTTACGGTTCTTGTAGGGTTTGTCAGGCGGGTTTTTGCACAGGAAGTTTCTGCATTGCTATCTAAAACCCTAAAAAACCTTAAAATAAACCTGAGTTTTTTAGGGTTTTTCTATTAATGTTAGGCGTTTTTCGAGCACTCAAACCTTCTTAACTTATTATTGTCAATCAGGTTAAGGTTAAAATGTTGGGGGGGTGGGAAGGGGAGGGGAGTTAAACCTGTTCGATCGTGATGTCATGATTGAGAAAAAAAATGTGATGAAAAAGTACTTAAAAATGTTTAACACTTGTAACGATGGTCATTGTAGCTTTTTTGCATCATCTTGAAGTGAGAATTCTCCTTTATTTGTTTCACAATGTTACACACTTCTTTGCATTAAAACCAGTGGTGTAGGAGAGAAGACTGCCCTACACCGCCTATCTCTTTAGAGTTCGTGAATTATTACTGGTAACACTATTAGAATTAATTACCCTCGGTACCCTTGCTTTTTTTTTAGTTGAAGAATTATCAGTTGTACCTCTTTATTACAATCGACCACACTACCACACTAAATTATGTATTAGGGTTAAAGAATTATTGGCATTAACATTATATTAGATTTAACTACACTCTCTAATGTTTTAGAGTCTCTAATGTTTTAGCGATAATATTTTTTCGCATTAACACTTTATTAGAATGGACCACACTAACTTAGGTTTTTGCCACATGGTACCTTATGGAACTCTTAACTAATTAGTGTTGTCAACGCTAATTTATGATTTTGGGTCGAAATAACACTGACCCAGATTAGCGTGATTAACTCTAATAGCGATGGGTGTGTAGCTTTGATCCAGAAAGCATAGCAAGCTTTCTGTCGGGGAAGGTCATTTTTAGGGTTTATGGTGGTTCTTTCAAACATGGAGGTTTCTGAATATAATGGTTGTGTTTATAGGAATTTCACCAAAGTCGTTGGATCCTTAACCCAATTCTTTGGGATTGGTCCGAACAAAGCATTGCAAATCTGTGATCACCTAGGTCTTAATGATACTACGAAAGAAAATCAATCAACACGACTTTAACTGATAAAATTATTCAAATCATCTGACAACGGTATTTAATCGATCCTGAATCAGAAAGAATCATTGAGAATGACATAAAATGATTTGTTGCTGTAATCTCTTATCACGAATTTCGAGGATTCAGATCATGGTTCAAAATTGCGAAAACATTTGGAACTGTACGTGGTTATCTGTACTATGCAAGTATTGTAATGTGTAGTATGTTATAGTATGAAATAACCTCGTATAGCATTTCCAATTGTTTTTCACATTTGAACAATGATCCAGATAAGCATACAGGCAAAGCAACGGCAACTACTGGTTGCAAATAAAATGTTTGATTATGGCGGGTCTTTAAGGGGTTTTTATGGTTTTTTTGGGTTTTTCTGATCTTATTAGAGTTTTTTGGGCTCTTTAGGTGGGCGTTTTAAGGATTTTCGGAGTTTCTTAGGGTTTTTTAGGGTTTCTAAGGTTAACAGGTTTTTCAATGATCAGCATAAATGAATGCTGCACGACTTTGGGACTACATTTATAGTGGTTCCACGTTTTGCCTTGACCATTTTGGTCTTGCTTTAGACAATGTTTTTTGGGGGACATGAATGTTTGCTATTCAAGCTCTCTTCTTTACGATGTGAATGAATGATTTTAGGCTGTATCTGTTGTACAATAATGGTTGTCATGGAATGGCAACGCCATGGCTTCATTACACTGCCCATCGTTATTAGAGTTAAACAATTTTGTGCAGTCAAAGTACTTTTTCTCATCACACAGTTTTCCGATTTCCAATTTTGACATCATGATTGAAGGGTAAGATCGTTACCTTTCGATTGCTTGCCTGAGAACAAAAATCAATCACAGACTTAATTTGCCTTTAACTGCCGGAAAAATGTTTGACTAATGATGGACGGTGTACTTAACTTAATTGACACGATAATGTTTGACATGGAAAGCCAATGTCATGGTTTCCTATTTAATTGGATTAACAGTGTGTTCTGTTACGAATGTCAACCAATTTCAATCAACTGTGACTTTCATGGATAGGCGAGTTCTTGTGTGCATGTCTTGGTTCTCTTGGTCCTTTTTTACACTTTTTTTTGTGTCCAAAGAACATACACAGTAGTTGAAGCTACAATCATTTATTGGTACACATTCTTCAAGATCCATTGTTTTACTTGCGAGCCGGTTTGGCTTGCAGGTTTCTGAATATTACGTTTTTACAGTTGATCTTCCTTTGTAGATTGCAAACACTGTATCTGTAAATCTGTTTGCTGGTTGGAATTATCTATTATTTAACGACCTGAATTTACCCCCACAAGCTCGACTTATGCAACGAGTCTCCTAAAATTATTCAAACAAGAAGGATTTCCATTGTCTTATGGTCAAGAAAATAGTGTTGCTCAAAGAGGACAAGTCGATGACCTAAATTTGGTCTCTTGTGCCAGTTTGACATATTTTTTCTTTTGTTTTTGCTACCAAGGGTTAGAATGTAAATTGTATCTTTGGCAATCAATAGCTACAATTGGTTGACTGGAATTCTTCTGTTTTATTTGTTGTATTGTTTATCTACCATCATTTGGTTTTTTGTTGACATTTAAGCCTTTACTCTGATTATCACTGAGACACAGACTCTTTGACCCCCTTTATGCAAGAACGTGAGCATAATCGCTTCACCTATTATCTCCTCCTCCGCTCTCTCCTCCCTCCTTCCTCCCACCTCCCTCTCGTCTGAATCACGAAGTGAAGTGTGTTTCCCTAATCACTTGCGTACTAAGAGCTATCTCTGTACGTTGTCACTTTATTTGGTTTAAAAAAACAATAAACAGAGCACTACCTCCTCTCGCCAAACAGTATGTCCTTCGTCTCCTTTTCGTGGAAGTTTCGGTGACAGCAATGGAGCTTTATGATTGGGTGAAACCTGAGTATATGGCGAAACATCGAATGGCATTAGAGCGACTTGAGCAGTTGCGAGTATTGCTTCAGGACAGGTGCAGTAAAACTCATGTTTTTCCTTCGACTGTCATGTTCAAAAAGTTGTGACCAATTTGCAGTCTCTGACATTGTTAGGTTTTTTTTTTTTTAAAGCACCGTAAAGAAAAAGAGGGTTTCTTGGTGCTATTCTTTGTTTATGTTTGTTGGCCCTTTTTCATCTCATGTCTTGAAACAGTAGCAGAAGTGCTGAGCACCAAAACAAGGGCGAAAAGATGAAGATATTATATGGGCAGCACCTTCGAACCTTCTTTTCTCTGCTTTTCTATTCCTTCGCCTGAAAAAGCAGCGAATCTTAGTCTTCTTGTAGTTTGCTGCTTTTTCGGAGCTCCGATCATGCCTTAATATATGATTATTTGACCGATGGATGCTTGTGAGGTGATATGAGACGGTTGTCTATGACATTGTAGACTGTGTTTTTTTTTTTTTTTTATATGGTTATTTGACTGATGGATGTTTGTGGTAAATGACCTATTGACAGTTTCCAACATTGTTAGGCTTTTTTTTATTTTGATGTTTATTTGACTGATGGGTGTTTGTAAGGCGATAAAAGTCCGATTGGCAGTCTCTGACGCCATTAAGGTGTTTTATTTTTTATGATTATTTGACTAATGGATGGGTATATGGCTTATCAAGTTTAATTTTCTATTAAGTTTTTTTTTTGTCTTGCTTTATGGACCTCAATTGAACATGCCAGTCTATGGATCGTTTCATAGAACGAGATTTACGTCCTCGAAATCCTCTGACTTTATAGAGTGTTTCAGTTTCATATTTTGTTATTTATAATTTTGATGCTATTTGTTGAGGTTATAGGATTATGTTGAGGTAATATATACATTGAGGTTACAGGGTTATATTGAGGTTATATTGAGGTTATATTGAGGTTATATTGAGGCTATATAGATTGAGATTATATCGAGGTTTTATATTTATTGAGGTTATGGAAATGTTTTGCAGTAAAGCGAGTTATAAGTTGAATCCTCAGTACCAGAAACAACTGCGCCAGGTGCTATCCACAGGGTATGTTGCTCTAAACTTCATGTCAAAGAGAGAGTTCCTTGTCTGTTTGGACTATTTGTTTTCTCTCATTTACTTGCAGCAATCATTCCCGCAGCAACATATGTGAAATATTCTCTTGAAGGTTTTTTTAGGGTTTTTTTTTTAGTGTGAACACGTTTGTGGATCATTTCTGAACTTCACTCTCTCTAGGCTGGATCTTCAAAATTCGGAAAAAAAGATCTGCGTACAATGTATAGAGTTGAACGCTGTTATTATTATTATTTTCTTTTATTTTTTCCACCCTTGCTCTAATAACCGTCTTCCCTATTTGTCAAATATCAGGGGGGCCCTTCCTCGGGAGAGAGTGTCCTCTTCTGTGGCCGTGCGATTGCCGGCAAGTTCAGAACTCGCCAGTTTTGCGGTCCAACAATGGGAGGTATTCTTTCTTTATTCATTTCTTTTCTTTATTTGTGTCTTTCTTAATCTGTTTCTTTTCTTTATTCGTTTCTTTTCTTTATTCGTTTCTTTTCTTTATTTGTGTCTTTTCATAATCTGTTTCTTTTCTTTATTCGTTTCTTTTCTTTTGAGTTTATGTCTGTGTATCGCATCATTTAATTAACAAAATTGATCAACATTTTACTAGGAAGCAGAACGATAAACTTGTCCCCATCTTTTCAACCTCCGAACAACATTATTCTTGTGGAAATGAAATGGAAATGAAAACGTGGAAATGACTTTCGATTCCTTTACTTTCGAGCTTATCATTTCACATCATTCAAATCACAAAGTAAATGGGGAGGGGGACACTATCCGTATCCTCAAATAAGAGGAGACTGATGTCCTCTTTATTGCGCTTAGAGGACATTAGCTCAAATTTGGCACAATTTGCTGCACTTTCTCTGTTTAAAAATCCCTTTTCCCCTCCCTCCCTGCCTCACTCCCTCGCTTCATTTAAGGAATGGAAACTTGGGGATTATTTTTGTTATGCTTGTAGGCCAGTCAATGAATATTTCTTGGGCAATGGTGTTCGTTTGTTTTTTTGTCGGTTTATTTTCACATCGATCTCATGGGTTTATTTTATGAAGCAAACACGGGTGTTTAATCTCTAACTTTCTCTGTCTCTCTCTCTCTCTCTCTCTCTCTCTCTCTCTCTCTCTCTCTCTCTCTCTCTCTCTCACCCCAGGGAGTTCTTTTGCAATTAGTTTCTTTGGCGGGCCAAGGCTCCTCCTCAATCCAACAGGATAAGTTGGTAAAAGATATGTTCATTCGAGCCGGTCTCCTAATTTCAAAGTGCTCTTCCCTCCCACCCTCTTGTCATCGTTTCCAATTTGTCGTCTGTTCTATTTGCAGTTATGTTGGTGACCTTTTTGTTTGAATTGTTTAATCGCCATATCTTTCTGTTGAAAGGCTGCTGTGATATTCAGCTTAATATTTTTTTTCTGTTTTTTTGTTATTTATTACATTTTTATTTGAATTTTGACTTTGTTCGCCGAAAATCTTGTCATCTTACATCATTTTGTTATATGTTCATTTTCTTGGTTAGGGAATGCAGTCGAATAGAAATCACTTTTGTCCCTTCCCTTCCTCATTTTTACGTTTGTATGTCGAAACTGAATGATGGTGTCTTGCATTGATTAGCCGCTGAAATGTGATCATTTAAGATCTTCCTTTATTCTCTGAAAGATGAGCATAAAGTTGCGCAAAAGGAAAAACTGTTTTTTTCTCCACTTCGTGGTTTCGTCCTGCATATAATACTGGAATTACAACACCAATTCTCAGCATAAAAAGCTTAATAGACACTCACGCTAAATTATGTAAACAGTATAGTGGTTGTTTAGTGCAGATAGAAGATACGAATGAGGGAAATAAGAATAAGAGCCTCTTACTTGGTAGTTCCTCAACTATGTATGGCTGTCGCAGGTGATATGGCATTATTCTATTCCTATAAATAGGATTTCCTATGGGATTTCGGAGGAATATGGACTCTGATAGTACATAAATGAACTGTCTGGGCAAACCGGGAACAGGCCCAATGAGGCGCCGCGAATATCCGATACAGGTTTTCGTTTCTTGGTAAGCTCAAATTCTCATATAAAATGATAACAAAGTGACGATAGAAGTGGGATACTTGTTTCAGGGCTTTTTTAGGGTGCTGATAAAGTGACATTTGAAGAAACTCTTGACTGACAGTCAGATTGTTTTCTTGAAATCTCATTTTTTCGTTAAATTTAGTAATGCTTAGGGTCTTCGATTAGATTGGGTGATGTGGGGACTAAATTGCTCAAAACATGGGCTGCTGTTTTAATATATTTATTGTATTGTAATTTTCTGGGGAGTTTTTATTCAGCTCTTGGATACGAACTCACAGTTGTGGGAACTCATTCGAGAATATGTGGCAGCTGCTGAGGTACTTGATCATCAGACTCTCTCTCTCTCTCTCTCTCTCTCTCTCTCTCTCTCTCT
>JBBHKE010001097.1:70263-87671 GCA_037447655.1 Zygnema cylindricum | reverse complement strand
CCGTACGTTAATGGACCGCCTAATGGATTCGGGTCCTTACTCAATGTTTTTGTAAAGATTTCATATATTATTAAATTAGAAAAATCTAAAAGATGATCGGAAAAGCGAGCGTGATTTTGTGCAATTCATTGATCTTATCTAAAACCGTAAAATAATACATTCATTGGCCATAATTTTTGACTTAACAACATTATTAACCATGCATTTGGAGAATTAATTAATAAATGTCTGTAACAAAAGGCATAATAAATTCTTGAATATCTACACTACTGGTCTTGGATAACATGTCACCTTGTCATTGAGTTTTCGTATGTTGAGTCTAGTATTTATTTTTTAATTTGTTTGTTATAAAGCTTTTCTTTCAATATCAGCTGAAAAAGTGTCTAAAGTCAATATAGATAGATATTGCATAGATTACCAACATCACGAGTCTCCTCTCACCAAGTGTCCCATCACAACCGGCAATATATAAGAGCTATAACTTTGAGAACACTGTTTTTGGGTTTTTCCATAACTAATATTCACAATCTAAAAAAAATGTGGAAACAATAATGGTTATTCCTATATAATCGCTCTTTCATGCCTAAAGTTTCATTGCATTCCTTCCCTACGCCTCTACCAATGTTTCGACAAAACTTGTCGAACTTATTCGTAACCCTCATAGAAAAAGTGCACTCTACCTACATAACTCTTGACTTGCAAACATCTTGTGGTTATATTGACAACATTTACTAAGCCGAACTCCTCAATTTATAAATGTAAAGAACTACACAAGTTAATAACGACATAAAAACACTAGAGATAATCAAACAACAAGCAAGCACCAAAAGGACAACATATTCCCGAGATATATTCCCAAAAAACCCTTAAAAGCCAATAAAAACGGGCGGAAAACCTTCCTCCAGATCCAACGGCTACGGTCTCTCTCCCCCACTCGTTACAAACCGTTTTTCACTTCCCAGATCCTCGACGTTTTGGTTCAAAATCTAATGGCTACGATCAGCCCCTCAATTTCCGGATGTCTACGCTTTTCTTCCAAACCGTTTTTCACTTCCCGGATCCCAAATCGTGTCGCCACGCGACCAAAGTCAGCGAAAATCCAGAACTGTCGCAATCTCCCTCTGCGATAGCGTCGCAGCCCAATCCGCCCTTCCCCAGCCACGCCTGCGCATAAGCCCGTCTGTCCGTACCCGTCCAGTACGGCATTACGTCCAACCCGTCGTCCGACGAGCTGTCGGCCGTTTCGGGAAAGCTGTCGGTTGTGTCTGACGAAATGCCGGCCGACAGGGAGCTGCCGCCTGCCGGCGAGTTGCCGGCCGATGAAACCGGCGAGTCGCTCCGGAACATAAATACGGCGTAGCCGGCGAATCCGCCAAACAGCCAATTGTAGACGTCCCAAAAAACGTCGATAGGTTCTCCGTCGACTAAAATCGTCTGTGAAAAAAAAAAAAAAAAAAGGTCAAGATGAGAAAAAAAAATCGACGGTTGGGATCTAAGGAATTTTAAAAGGATATTCACACACTTTAACGAACAAAACATAATGCAATGTTATGTAGAGTGTTCAAAATTTATTAAATGAGAAAGATATTTAACTAGGCAAGTGATTGTCATGCAATAGAATTGCATTTAAAAACTTTTTGTCACGCGACGTGAATTAGTTAAAAAATTAATTCATGGTGTATATAAGCAAAATGATGCCTAGATTGGATATACCACTAAGTTGCCTCTTCTCTCTTGTCTCCAAGGACAAATAATCCTTATGAAATGTGCTTGCAGGCATGTGGAAGGAAGGAAGATGATACAAAATAAAGTTGTTGCTTACAATGATGACAATCCAAAAGTATTTAAATAATTCATGCTTTAACTGCTGAAATGTCTTGTAAAGTGTTGCATTATTTGAACCCATTCTATAACAAATAACATAAACACATTTCTATTTTTTGAGATAACTCTTATCTGTTTATTTGTACAATTTGGTTTTATTGAGTATCTATGTTTTGTCTAAGTCTATTGTTCTGGTTGAAAAAAGTAGCCAGATGATTAACTAAAAAAGCCAAACAAGTGATGAGTGTTTATCAATACGCTTTCGCCAGCGTCTTGTGAAGACATCCAGCTTATAACCTATAGTATAATTTTTTTTAGCATGTATACTCATATGTTCTCTACTTTTGTCCAGGTCTTCCTTTTTATGCAATCTTCTTATTAATTGTTGCATTCTTTAAAATTTGATTTGGCCCCTCTAGCGACGTGTACATTTTACCGCTAAAAATTATGTGGATCACATCGACAACCTCATTTTTACAAGTTATACGAAACAACATGGACCACAAACACCCTTATTATTACCTCTCCACCTCCTTATTCCATCCACACTATTATCAACTCGCTAAAAAAACAACATTCATTTTCCACTCCTCAAAACTTTGATTCCTGATGGCCCATTTATTTATCATAAGCACAAGTACTATTAAAATGTTATTGTTACTACCTTAGTATTCTCGTACCTACCTTATTTATCATTATCACAAGTACCATTAATTGTTATTGTTACTACCTTAGTGTTCTCGTACTTACATTATTTATCATTATCACAAGTACCATTGATTGTTATTGTTACTACCTCGTATTCTCGTTCTCACCTTATTCCCTCTAAAATGCCACTGTAACCGGTCCACCTGTATGGCCACTTCTCCGTCCACTCTGACCACCAGTTTCGATCCACTCTCCACCTGCGCGTGCACCAGATGCTCCCGCCCTCCCGGAGCCAATCGCGCTCTTCCTTCGCACGTGTGGCGTCCAAACACACATTCTCTCCTAGCCAATAGTTCCACCGGCACAGCTGCCGCGAGTCCGTTCTTCCGATTCTCGCCCATTGCGCCGCCAAATCTGCCGCCTCGTAATGTCCGACCGAATCTGCTGCCGAATCCACTGCCGAATTCGCTGCCGAATCCGTTTCCCCAATCCGTTTTTTTCCCGCCGATTTTCCAGTTCCAGTTCCAGTTAGTGTTTCTATAGCTTTCCCGACATGTGTGACCACTGGTCTTGCTGCTCGTTTCGCTTCCAGGACCGGTTTCCGATTCGTACGGATTCCCGTTAGCATCTCCGTACAATTTTCTGCTCCACAAATCAAAATTAATTCTGAGCTTTTTTCTTCTCTTCGTCATAGTACGGTTGCCGATTCGGTTTCCTTTCCCGATTTCGATATCGTTTCCGTCTCCGTCTCCGTCCCTCGCTCTGTTTCCGTTTCCGTTCCCGTTTCTGCCATCTGTCCCTACTACAGATTCGCATTCAATTTCGTTAATATGACTGCTTCCCTCCCAACTTCCGTCGTCTCTCTCCACCCCCCCTTTTCCTTCCTCACCACTACCTCCGACTTGCATGCCGATACTCTTCCCGATATTCTTCTCAGCCCCACTCTCGATTTCTTGCCTCGACTTTTTCCCGTTTCCGTTACTGTTTCCGTCCCCATTTTCGTTTCCGTCTCCGTTTCGGTTAAAATTACCGTTTCTGTTCCTATTCCTGTTTCCGTTTCCGTTTCCGTTTCGGTCAAGGTTCCCATTGAAAATCCGATTTCCTTCTTGATTTCCCGATTTCCAAATTCCTTCCCGAAAATCGTTCCCACCGTCTCTCACGCCGAATCCGTCACCCTTTCCGCATCCCTTTTTGCACCCCTTTGCTGACCCCAATCCTAACCCCCATTTTAATCCCTTCCCTTTCCCTCCCCATTGTCTCCGCCCAAAATTTTCCACCTTCGTCCGCCCGAATCTTCCCTCGTCCATCTTCCCTCCCGATTTTTCCGAATCCACCCATCCGACTTTTCCCGAATATAAGTCGATTTTTTCCGAATTTGACCCGATTTTTTCAGACCTAAACCCGAATCTTCCCGAATTCGACCCGAATCTACCCGAATTTGACCCGAATCTGTCCGAATTCGACCCGAATTTTTCCGATATTGACCTGTATCTGCCCGAATTTGACCCGAATTTGACCGAACTTGAACTAAACGTTTCCGATTTTTTCAGAAAACGTCGAATTCGGCGAAGAGCTTCCTTGGACATATCCCCCAAAAGCAGAATAACGGAGCCTCCCGAAACTAAAGCCACATAGAAATGGGAAACAGGTTCGGGGGAGGTTCGGAAAGTGGCTCGGGAGCAGTCCCAGAAGACTTCGACGGGAGGGAGGGGAGGGAGGGAGGAGAGAGAGGCGTGGGAAGGAGGGCGGTGGAAGAGGGAGAGGGGGGAAAGGGAGAGAGGGCAGATGAGGCGGTGGGGTCGAGAGGGAGAGGAGTTGTAGAGAGTGATGGTGAAGGAGGGGCCGAGGGGGGAGCTGAGGTAGGGAGAGGGAGAAAGAGAGAAGAGGGGGAGTGAGGGAGAAGGAGAGGGGGGAGGAAGAAGGAGAGAGAGGGAGAGGGAGAGGGAGAGGGAGAGGGAGAGAGGCGTTAGTTTGGATGTATTAAAGAGGAGGGGGAGAGCGGGAAGGAAGAATTTTGTTAGTCTGCTTGTTTTGTTGTTTGTTTGTGTCTTAGTTTTTATTATTATTATTATTATTATATTTTCATAATTTTTATTTATCAATGAATAATTTAAATTCTAATTTTATTTGTTTGTTTGTTGGTTTGTTTTTTTATTTTTTGATTTCTTTTCTTATATATTTATTTGAAAACTCAAAATTTCCAGTCTTCCCTTTGTCTCCATTTTTTCAATTATATATATTTTTTAAAACAACAAAATAAGAATAACAGCATTTTCCCAAAAACTATTTTATTTTTCTTTTGAAATTCGCAAAATTGCCACCATTCTCATAATCTCCCAAATTTCACCCACTTTTTCTGTGACCTTTTTGTCCTTTTGTCTATTTGTCTTTTGTGACCTTTTGTCTTTTTTTTGTCTTCTCTGTCTTTCTGTGATTTTTTTCCCCATTTTCTTATCCAAACTGTTAAACAAACAGATACAAAATATTCCCCCCAAAAAAAAAACAAAAAAAACTTATTCTCTTCCTCTCCGTTCCCCCAACTTTCCCCTCTCTCCCCCCCAACTTCCCTCTCTCTCCCTCCCCTTTTTGCTTCCTTCACCCTCTTTCCTTCTCTCTCTCCGCTTACCTCCCCCAGGTGACTCCCACCTCTCTCGTCTCCTCCCTCTCCCCCACTCTGTACCTCGCCGCCACCACATTGCCCCCCCCCGGACTCTCGCCTCCCTTCCACGGGCTTCCCTCCACCCCTAGGAGCTCCGCTGCAATGCCCATCTCTCTCCCTCTCTCTCGTTCTCTCTTCCTCTCTCTCTCTCTTTTTCTCTCTCCCTCTCTCTCGCTCTCTCTTCCTCTCTCTCTCTCTCTCTCTCTCTCTCTCTCTCTCTCTAGTATCAAACGTCAGCCTCTCCCGCTTGCCCCTTCCCTCTCTCTCTTCTTTCTCTCTCCTGTGAGCATTTTCTCCTCTCCCTCTCTCTTCCTCTCCCTCTCTCCCTCTAACTTTCTCTCTCTCTCTCCCTCTCTCCCTCTCTCCCTCTCTCCCTCTCACTTTTTCTCCCTCTCACTTACTCTCTCTCTCTCTCTCTCTCTCTCTCTCCCTCTCTCCCTCTCACTTTCTCCCTCTCTCTCTCTCTCCCTCTCTCCCCCCTTCCATCTCCCGCCCTCTGTGCCCAAAGTTCCGGAAGTGGTCGATCGTCGCCGCATCGTACGGACCACAAAAGCGACTGACTGTACGGACGAAACCTGGAGAGTTCTGTACGGAATTGTGTACGGAACGAACAGACGAAACTGGTCTCTGAAGCGTACGAAAAGCATGACGAGATAACGACAAAACTAGGACTTCTGTTCGTCAATTCGATACCGGTACAATTGTTGCGATCAATGGAGAGTAAAATGTACTTTTTGTCGTATGCATGACAATTTTAAAGCGTATTTTGTTTTTACGTGACCGGAAAATCCGGTTTCGTTTGGTCGTATTGCGGTCGGCGGATATTTATTAATAGAAATACGTAGATCCAGAATTAAATATGCCATAAACGTCTTTGCATTTTATTTTGCACAGTATTTAATTTGAACAATATTCGTTCCCGCTCATTTTTTTATTGCGGTATTCCTTTTTTTATGGTTACGTTTTCTTTGTTTTTATGTTAGCGGGACTAAATTGTCGTTTTGTGGTCGGTGAGTTTTGCGGTGATGACGGAAAGCTTCGAAACGAGCAGAGTTACAGTAGGCTGTCAGGTCTAAATATGTACGGATAATGAGTACGCACGTGTAAAAAAGCACAAGTATCATTTTCTGAGGAGGTGCTACGTACGAATGTACTTTATTCTGTTTTTCTGGGATGTACGGATGCCCTTGAATGACGGAACCTTCTAGTTGTCCAGCTGGATTTTGGTCCTTGTGTTTAACTTTTTCAGGTTTATTTTTTCCTCTTTTTTTTTGTGACAAGAACGGTTTAATGGTCATTAATGGAGAAGTTTACACGTGGCACTTCGTTAGTGCCCTTGGAATTGTCACGTACACTACAAAAGTCTTACCGTCGCGTTTTTGGAAAATAAAATCTTTTCTTTACGTAGACTGCGGAAAGCGAATTAGGTTACAAACTTACTATCATTATAACTTACGGCATATAGCGTGGAATGACGGCATTTAGGAGATATGAATGGTGAAATAGGTGCAGATTCTGCGTCTGTTTTTTTTTTTTTTTTTTTTTTTTTTGCACATGTTCAGGGTTCAGGGATTCCACGAAGTTCAAACGAAGCGTCATTTGCGGGTCATGTCGTGACCGTTTTCAGTTATTAGGTGAGTTTTTTGACGGTCCAGATGTTCGATTTATGACTAAACAGGGCCAAATCGATGGACACGCGGCATGCTATGGCTTGAACCAGGGCCGAAGGAGCCTCGCCCTCTCTTTCTGTGATTCTTCCTGTGAGCTGGCAATAGGTCGCTTATGTCATCAAAAACGGATAGAGCTATTACGGAACGGATACGTCACATTAATACTGCGAGGATCTAGAATGTATATCTATACAGTACACCGCCAATCGTTATTAGCGTGTAAGTTTTTTTAGCGTATACGAATAAGTAGCGTGGTTTACGCTAATTGGGAATTTGGAAATTTTCGAAGAAATCGTCCATTCTAATTAGGAATTAGGTTTTTCTTTAAATAGTGTGGATAATTCTATTTGAGAATACAAATAAAAAAAAGCGGGACGGAATTAGCGTACACAACGCTAATAACGATTGGCGGTGTAGCTGCTAGTGTTGGGTACCGGGTTAATTCATATCGCGATAATTTCGATATTCGATATATCGAATATCGATCGAGCAGATTCCTCGATATATCGTACCGGGACCAACATAAATTATCGCGATATATATCGCAAAAAAGGAGTGTCCGTACAGTAATCGTACGAAAAATCGTACGAATTTTGGGGGGGTTGAGAAAAAAACGATTTTTTTTATGGTACGATATATCGGCGATACGATATATTGGCGATATATCGAAATATATCGCGAAAATTTTGTTTTCGATATATCGAAGCGATATATCGAATATCGGGTACCTGAAATTCGATATATATCGAATATCGGTAAAAGGTCCTCGATACCCAACACTACACCTTGAATCGTTATTAGCGTATAGAAATTATTAGTGTAAAGAAAAAAATAGCGTCATTCATTCTAATTTAGTGCTAGGAGACGTGGCAGATTATGGTCCATGTCTTTAAATAGTGTAATTTATTATATTTAAGGTATCAATGTCAAAATTTTGGGGTGCCGATATAGCGTACATAAGGCTAATAACGATTCACGGTGTAGTAGCTGCAATAGGAACAATACGCGTGGCAGATACCGTACAAAAAGCGTGTACGGCGGACGGTTGCATTTGAGCATAGTTAAACCCTTCAGCCTTACGTCATTATTAGCGCTACACCGTGAATCGTTATTAGCCTTATGTACGCTATATCGGCACCCCAAAATTTTGACATTGATACCTTAAATATAATAAATTACACTATTTAAAGACATGGACCATAATCTGCCACGTCTCCTGGCACTAAATTAGAATGAATGATGCTATTTTTTTCTTTACACTAATAATTTCTATACGCTAATAACGATTCAAGGTGTACTGTACTGTAGTTAAGAATTAGGGTTAAAGTGAATTTAGTATTAGCTACAGTACAGTACAGTACATTGTTAAATGTAACGAAGCTTGTAATAAACATTATTAACTTTTTGTCAGCTCTAATTTACGAATATCGATTTTTATCAAGGTACCAAAAAGTTTAAAAAATTGAAGTAGAGTTCGCAAATCTAATTAGCCTTGGCAGTGCGGAATTCTATTTCCAATGGCGCACATTTCTCACTTAAATTTGGATGCCCGATATTTACGGGCATCGCAAAAATAACTTCTGTACGGAAATAGAAGTTCGACCTTTAAAGGAAACTGGTGGCAGCCAAAATTTCCCGACGTGACAACAATCTACACCGTGTATCGCTTTTAGAGTCAATGATTTTTTCCCCATTAAAACATCTTTTCTCCGTACACACTTGTCCAATTTTCAATTTAAAACCGCCATTCGTAAACTAAAAATATTACTTTCCAATCGCAACCGTCAGATCCACAATTTGACATGTGTGTACGGAGAAATGATGTTTTAAGAGACGAAAAAACAATTAACGCTAAAAGCGATTCACGGTGTCCTGTTAGGCTGTTAGTATTCTTTAAGGTTATGTGCCCATACGCCACGTGTAAGGCTGCAATTGCGGCACCAAGAAAATCCTGAGGCGTACCAAATAAAGTACATAAAAGAAGTACAATCTACTTCATTTTGTAACCTAGCATTATAATTAATTAATTAATTCGAATTGTCGTCTTCCCTATTTTGACCGTCCCCACGTCATGCCAACAGATCTTGAAACGTCGACGTCAAATGACACCTGAACAACGATTGGAAGACTCCTTCACACGATTATTACCGTTTAGCACAAGGAAAAGTACATTTTTTTGTTTTAAACGTATCGCGTGCATGTACGGAATAAAATTGGTCTCGGACCTCCAATGTCACTTTGCAAAACTCTCTCTCCACTATTGGTGGAACGAATCACGACAAATTTGTTACGTGAAAAAAACCGTAACGGAAAGTTTTTGGTTCTTGCGCGGAATTTGGTGACGTGTCGAGAGATAATCTACAAAAAAAAAAAAAAAAAAATCAAAAACAAAATCAAGACGGGTGATTGATGGTGACGTCAACAATGTCATAAATAAGCATGACGTTGGACAATGTCAAAAAATCACGTAGCGTCTACAAATGTCACGACTTCAAGTGACGACTTCGGTTTTCAAAAATTGGAGCATCCGTAAAACCCGTACGTCGAACCTTCACTAAAAGACAAATTCTGCTCGGCAAGGTACGGCTGCATCGATGCATACCCAAAATTCTGTTTCAAGCGAGAAGATAAAATATTTTTTGCAATGATTGCCGCTTGGGCAGCTCACAGAATTTCGCGTTGATGTCCAATTCGTACGGATTTCAACTTTTTTACGAAAACTACGTAAAATTCGTCTTTTTCATACTTTTCGTAAAATTCCTGTAAATTTCGCTGTACGGCCATGTACAGAAACGTACGGAAAGCGTAATCTTAGAAAATCCTTTAAAATCTTTGAAAGTACGGAAATTTAACAGAAATGTACGAAATTGTATGAAAGTGGACCCTAAAAAACCCGATAGTACGGAATATCTAAGGCAGTCGTACTTAAAAATAAAAGAACGTACGGTAATGTACCTTGGAAAACCTAAAAATCCCCTAAATAACCCTAAAATGCAAAAAAAATAGACGGACACTGTACGTAATTGTAAAAATAATGTACGGTTACAAAGCAAGGTACGCATTTTATTAACTTTTCAAAAGCGTTTGATGCGTACCGTACGTAGTATTCGTTAGTTTATACCGTGCGTAATATGCGCACGGGACATCTATGGAATTTCATGTGAATAGGGAAAGAATCAAAAATTCGTACAGGAACGACAGAATCTAAAGAAATCTCCTTGGCAAGAATCGTAAACCGCGCTAGATTAGGATTTTGCGAGTGCTTTCTTCAAAACCGTACGTTAACTAACTAATTATTACATAAAACGGCCGAGTTTCGCGATCGTACTTTTTTTCCATTTCGTAATTTCGCCGCTTGGTTACACGTGTGAAACTGGAAGACGTTGACTTCGATTTTCACAGATCCTATAATCGCGCAAATCACGGAAACATGTGCGCTGAATTTAATGGCAGAAAGGACAAAGATCCCGGGCAGAGGAAAGCAAAAAAATTTACACTTAGGTGAGCTGGATTAGGGTACACTATTTGTGTAGAAATCCCGGAGACAATCATTTTTACGTACGCCTAATTCCACTTACCAAAAATATAGTACAGCCAGGACGGTTGTTTCAGCCAATGAAAATCAAGACTGTACTGGTTTCCTGTAACGGTTTCTATTGATATCTGGTTACTATGATCCGTACGACAGATGTACGGCAGATGTACTGCTGCGCTGGCAGTTTCCAGTTCGCTGAATGTACGCCTGATCAATTATCCACTCTATTTCATGTACGATATTTTTTGTCGGCAGACCGTCAGTCCTACGATTCTTGTAGATGGTTAATACAATAGCGGCAGAATCGGAATCTCTGCCAAAATTAATTCTTGTCCCCTATTCGCCATAAATTTAATATTTATGTAGTTGTGACATCCGTCCGATGAAACACGTGTCCACATCCTGCGGCACAAAAGCTCACTCGTCGTCCCGTGCTGAATCGTTTGTTTCATAGTTCAAAAGTAAGTGAAAGTAGGCCCATACAATATGACCTTAAGACCCATATTGTATTCGGACCTATTCGGACCAATTAAAACATTCGGACCAACAAAATTTATTTACACCGTGAGATTCAGACGATCGGCCGGTCGGTGATCAAAGTAGTGATCTAAGAAGATCACATGAAAAGCCAATAACACAACTTACGACAAAGGCGCCGACCAAAGTCCTACCATAAAAACGCCTACTTTTGAACTACAAGTAGAACCTGTCTAAAACAATACTCCTGGGACCGGTGGTTGGTATTGAATTAGAGAGGTTATTGAATTACGACGCTCGACACTGGTCACCTGTCAAACGTCAGGACCGGGCACAAATATTGAATTATGGAGGTTATTGAATTAGGCAGTATTGAATTAGACAGGTTCTACTGTATACAGAATGTATCCATAGTTCAAAAGTAGGCTTTTTTATGGTAGGCCTTTGGTAGGCTTTTGGTAGGCGCACAAAAATTTGCACAAAACTCGGGCAACGTAGACATACTATGTGTGTGTGCGTCGTGCACACTCCTGTACGAACGTCCGAATTTGACGTAAGATCAAAGTACAGCGCATGCCATCGGACGAATTTTTTTAGCGAACTGACACGACGTCGGATGACATTCCGTGGGAAAAAAAACCGGGAAAAAAAAAACGCGGCCAGACAACCAAACAAAATTTCAAAATAATTGCGATGTGTTTAAAATGAGCGCGGTGGAGAGCGGTGAGAGTGCTTCGAGAGAGAGTACGAACAGTTCATAGCTTTTTCGGAAAGTTGTTTTGCAGCCACCAACGGGGTTGGTCCGTAGGGTTTGGTAATTTTTTTGGCAGTGTGGTATTTTTTTTTTTTTTATTGTCCCATACTGCCTGGTTGGTCAATTTGAGGCTTTATTTAGTGTGGCCTTCAAAATTGCAGACGCTAATATGACATATTGTCCTTTCGTAAGTTGTGTTATGGGCTTTTCATGTGATCTTTTTAAATCGCCTACTTTGATCAGCGACCGTCCAATCGTCCAAATCTAACGGTTTAAATAAAAAGTCCCTCAAATCTCACAGAAATATTTTTTTTTGTCCGATTTTTTTTAAAAATTTAGACATGTCGTTTAATTCTCTATCGAACGATGTGCAACTCAACCCTGTTCCTATTTTATTTCATTTTTGCGGCCAATACAATATGGGTCTTAAGGGCATATTGTATGTTTTGCGTACAATAGGCATATTGTATGGGCGTACGGTCACCTACTTTTGAACTATGAATGTATCCCCTACATTTCATCGTAGCCATCGGTGAAACGGACTGAAGTGTGCACCCAGAAAAAAAACATGAACTTTACAGTACTAAGCAATAGTGTTGGGTATAGAGGACGGTTTGCCGATATTTGATGTGTGTCGAATTTCAGGTACCCGATAATCGATATATCGCTTCGATATATCGAAAATCAAAATATCGCGATACGTTGCCGATATGTCGCCGATATATCGAGGCATTTAAAAAAATATATAATGAATTTTTTCACAGGTCTCCAAAGTCACATGCCTTCGGACAAGGTGACCGTAAGATCTCTGCCGAATTGTACGGTTTTTGTCTGAAAGTCAGCAGAGTGAAAGAGATCTCTAAGGTACATTGATGCCGTACACTTGTGATGTACACGTACGTAATACGCAAGTACGGATTTTCGTACGAAAATGGTCGGTTTCAAATCTTTGACGATTTTAGAGATTTGATCGTCAACTTACAAGGAACCACTCAAATTAAAACACGTATGTAAAACTTGTTTACAGACGATACGCGATGTAACCGAGGCCTCTGTAATACAGAAATTTTACTGTCCGTACTATTACAGAGACCTCCTGATGCAACCATACCCCAAATAAGTGATTATGTGAATTACAGTATTACAGTAGTACTTTTGTCGGTTACATTTTGCGGCGTCTACCTTTAAGTCACGGAACGCAAATCACGTCGTACGTCGCGTATCAGACAATTTGTCTTTATCGCTAAAATAACATATTATATGAAATATTAAATTTAGTATTAGTACTTTTTGTCGGTTACACTTTCATACAATTTCGTACATTTCTGTTAAATTTCCGTACTTTTTAAGATTTTTAAGGATTTTCTAAGATTGCGCTTTCTGTACGTTTTTGTATATGGCCGTACAGTGAAATTTACACGAATTTTACGAAAAATATGAAAAAGACGAATACTACGTAGTTTTCGTAAAAAAGTTGAAATCCGTACGAATTGGACATCAACGCTGAAAAGCATAGATGTCCTGTGCGCATATTACGCACGGTATAAACTAACGAATACTACGTACGGTACGCATCAAACGCTTTTGAAAAGTTAATAAAATGCGTACCTTGCTTTGTACCCGTACATTATTTTTACACTTACGTACAGTGTCCGTCTATGTTCGTACATTTTAGGGTTATTTTAGGTGTTTTTTAGGGTTTTCAAGGTACATTGCCGTACGCTCCTTTATATTTCAGTATGGCTGCCATATATTCCGTACTATTAGGCTTTTTAGGGTACACTTTCATACAATTTTGTACATTTCTGTTAAATTTCCGTACTTTTTAAGATTTTTAAGGATTTTCTAAGATTACGCTTTTCGTACGTTTTTGTACATGGCCGTACAGTGAAATTTACACGAATTTTACGAAAAATATGAAAAAGACGAATATTACGTAGTTTTCGTAAAAAAGTTGAAATCCGTACGAATTGGACATCAACGCTGAAAAGCGACATTTCCGTACAGTTTTCGACATTTTTTTTTGTTTTTCAAAGCTATTTTTGCGGAGACTTTATCGAGATTATCCAACGGTCCGGATTAAACATACGCCGTTAGGAATTCTTTTTTTAGCATCCTGAAGGGTTCGCACTCTGTAGATATTTAATTAAGTGTACGAATCGAATTGTGTCTTTCCGTACGCTAACTGAAAGTTATTCCGTACAGAAGTACATACGAAGGGCGTCGACAACTAATGTACTGTAGAAAGTATGTTGTATCGCCAGAAGAAATGCTCTCCGATTCGATTGATTCTAATTAGATTGGTAAACAATAGTGTTGGGTATCGAGGACCTTTTGCCGATATTCGATATATATCGAATTTCAGGTACCCAATATTCGATATATCGCTTCGATATATCGAAAACCAAATCATCGCGATATATCGCCGACATATCGCCGACATATCGCCGATATATCGTATCGCCAATATATCGAACCATAAAAAAAATGAAAATTTAAAAAAAATAAATAAATAAACCGAATATCCGTACGATTTTCCGTACAATGGCTGTACGGATACCCGTTTTTTGCGATATATATCGCGATAATTTATGTTGGTCCCGGTACGATATATCGAGGAATCTGCTCGATCGATATTCGATATATCGAATATCGAAACTATCGCGATATGAATTAACCCGATACCCAACACTAGTAAACAATCAGCATCGATTATGTGAACACGGAATGTACACCGGGTATCGCTATGTGTGTTTTTATTTTTTTTCGTCTCTTAAAACTAGTGTTGGGTATCGGGTAAATTCATATCGCGATAATTTCGATATTCTATATATCGAATATCGATCGAGAAGAAGTCTCGATATATCGTACCAGGACCAGCATAAATATTCGCGATATATATCGCGATGCATAGTATTTTTAAAAATTTAATATTTTATATTTCTATATAATATGTAATTTTAGCGAAAAAGACAATGGTCTGATACGCCACGTACGACGTGATTTTCGTTCCGTGACTTAAAGGAAGACGTCGCAAAATGTAACCGACAAAAAAGTACAAATTTTGTAATTCATATAATTACTTATTTTGGGTATGGATACATGAGGAGGTCTTTGTAATAGTACGGACAACAAAATTTCTACATCGCGTATCTTCTGTAAACAAGTTTTTACATACGTGTTTTGATTTTAGTGGTTCCATGTAAGTGACGATCAAATCTCTAAAATCGTCAAAGATTTGAGAACCGACCATTTTCGTATGGAAATCCGTACTTGCGTATTATGTACATGTACTTGCGTATTATGTAAGTGTACCGCGTCAATGTACCTCAAATATCTCCTTCACTCTGCTGACTTTCAAGAAAAAACCGTATTTCTTCTCGGCAAAAATTATACGGTCACCGTGTCCGAACGCAGGTGACTTTGGAAAACTGTGAAAATTTTCATTTTATTTTTTTAAATACTTCGATATATCAACAATACGATAAATCGGCGATATATTGTGGTATTTTGACTTTCGATATATCGAAGCGATATATCGATTATCGGGTACCAAAAATTTGAAATATAGATCAAATATCGGCAAATGGTCCTCAATACTCAACACTACTTAAAACCATAGTTCAAAAGTAGGCGTTTTTATGGTAGGCCTTTGGTTGGCGCCTTTATCGTAAGTTGTGTTATGGGCTTTTCATGTGATCTTCTTAGATCGCTACTTTGATCTGCGACTGACCGATCGTCCGATCGTCCGAATCTGATAGTGTAAGTAAAAACATTTGGTCCGAATGTTTTAAATGGTCCAATTTTTGGTCCGATTGTTTTAATTGGTCCGAAAAGGTCCGAATACAATATGGGTCTTAAGGTCATATTGTATGTTTTGTATGTTTTGTATACAATAGGCATATTGTATGGGTCTAATTTCACCTACTTTTTAACTATGCTTAAAACATCTTTTCCTCGTACACATTTGTTGGTTTATCGCATGGAGACAGCCGACCGAGAGGTGAGAAACTTGGCTTTAAATCGCAACCGTCAGAACTGTACTGACAACACTATGGGAAACTGAATCCAAATTAGTGTGTATTTCATGATGATCACTGAATAGTACAAGAGTGTTGTCGGCTTAAGGTCACATCACCCAAAATAGCGTCTGAAGTCAAAACCCTAATAATTTTCCTTCGTTAACAAATTTCTCCACACTAGCAGCCATTCACGGAGCACCTCAGGGACACGTGGCGACTTACCAATCTCGCAAAAACTACAACCGTGTATCACAATTAGCATAAATATTATTTTCGCCACAAAAAATAACTTTTCTCCGTACACACATGTCCGATTTTTAGATGGAGAGCGCTAATCGGAAGGTGAGAATCTTGCCTTTCAATCACAACCTTCAGATCCATAATCTGACAAATGTGTACGGAGAAAAGATGTTTTAAGTGGCGAAGAAAATATTAACACTAATAGCGATACCCGATGTATAGACTTGGATTGTAAAGCAATAAGGCCACGTAGGACAACCAATGAAATTGTTGCAACCATAGTTCAAAAGTAGGTGAAAGTAGGCCTATACAATATGCCTATTGTATGCAAAAGATATAATATGACCTTAAGACCCATATTGTATTCGAACCTATTCGGATCAATTAGAACATTCGGACCAAAAAATGGACCAATTAAAACATTCGGACCAATTTTTTCCATTTACACCGTCAGATTTTTGGACGATCGGTCGGTCGTTGATCAAAGTAACGATCTAAGAAGATAACTTGAAAAGCCCATAACACAACTTACGATAAAGGCGCCGACCAAAGGCCTACCATAAAACGCCTACTTTTGAACTATGGTTGCAACCGATGGAGATCGTGTGATATCAAACAGGATTGACTCAGAATGTAGCAGAATCTCGAATTGGAGCATATTATTCCGCAAAAAAAAAATACGAAATACCACACTCAAAATAACCGTACGAAATACCACACTCGGAATAACCGTACAAATTTACCACACTCCTTACGTGGCGATCGATTTCAAGATTGAAATACTGGAAGTACAATCGCACGGTTTACACTCGAACCTACGCGGTCCCACTCAAAATAAGAAACGTACGGAAACCGTGCAGTTTCACTGCCAGTACACCGTGTATCGCTATTAGGGTTAATATTTTTTTTCGCCACTTTAAACAATTTGTCTCCGTACACCAGAGGTCGCAAAAGTCAAAAAATTTCATACCCGAAACCGACCGTTTTTTTTTTTTCAAAATCTGAGTAACCGACGCCCGACCGAGTTTTGTCACGCTCCAAAGTTGTTAACCGTTAACCGACCGTCGTTTACGAAAAATTAATTTAACCGAATCTTGATTTTTCGCGACTAACCGTACCCGCCTTTAACCGAAAAAGTACAAAATTAATCAATGTACGACGGAATAAGCCAATAATTACAATTTGTCGCGTTCCCTAAGATTTGCGAAATGAATAGTGTACTACTGTGTTAGATTTGCGACGCTTTGTCGCGTACTTTAAAAAACTGAAAACGCTGGAGACCACATGCCTCTGTTTAACAAATTTCACCGCTTTTTTTATAATTGGGATTATCGCTATGTGCCACATGACCGTCACTTTGACGTGCCAAAGGCATGCAAAGAATAAAACTCACCCTGGCGCATCCAAGCTCACATTTGGCACGCTAACATGAAGGTCATAAAGTTAGAACTTTAGCTAGCGGTGCATTCCTCACACCATTTAAACATGCCAATAAGGCTCACACCATAAAGCATGCCAATAAAACTCACACCATAAAGCATAAAAAAAAAACGCCTTATTATACGAGGTTAAGCTCTAA
>JBBHKE010001097.1:34670-70253 GCA_037447655.1 Zygnema cylindricum | reverse complement strand
CGAATCCGTTCCGGATCCGGCGCGGGCGGTCGGTTAACGGTCGGTCACGGTTTCGGTTGACCGTTTGCGACCTCTGCCGTACACACATTTCCGATTTCTAATTTGAGACCGCCAATCGTAAGCTGAGAATCTTACCTTTCAATCGCAACCGTCAGATCCACAATCCGACATTTGTGTACGGAAAAAAATATGTTTTAATAGACGAAAAAAACAATAATAGCACTTATAGCGATTCACTGCCAGTACCTGTACGGAAAACCTTTACTAGCACGTTCTCACGGAAGTTTACCCTAAATCCAAATATCCATTGAAACCGCGAAACCTCCGTTCGGCTGTCGTTTTCTGCAATGGTGACAAAGAAAATATATTTGTTTTTTTTTTTCCTCCGTCAGAGCAGTTTACAATAATACATGCATAGGCCGCAAGCCTACGAATCGCGACAAGACGACAAACGTGGTGAAATATAAAATCCGACGGCGACACGCTTTTGGTCGAAGATCCGAATCGTACGAACCTTATAGTGCCACGCAGCTCCATGTAGCGTAAGGAAGGGATTTTCTTATTTTCCCGTTGCTCGAGAGTTTTCTAACATAGAACTCTGGTCGTCTATTGGTCGAAAGGAAGGGATTTCCCATAGTCGCAGCATTGAACCAATCTTGGTAATCCGTACGAGTATGGAAAAGTTTGGGGAATCCGAAAGTGCTCACAATTTTTGAAGCATAAGATATTCCCCGTAATATCTGTCGTTTTTAGATTTTGCAACTGTCATTGTGATGATCCGTACAGTTTCCCGCCACCGTGATTGTACTTTTAACTTCAGGTGTGTACGGGCTTTGAATACACAATTTTCGATTTTTAAATGGGGCAAACCAAAATTGGTAATCTATTACCCGATTTACCCTCATAAAAAGGTTAGTCAGAAGCTGTCATTTTTAAGGCTTAGGGTGAAGTTCCATTAGACGAAAAGTGAGGTTGTTTGCAGAAATTCGGACCTCTCCGTACTACGCCGTACCTATTATTTTGTTTTTATTAGGAAAACAACATTACAGAGAATCTTGCCAATATTCTCCAAAAGTCTGGGAGTTAACAATGACCGTTGGATATTTTTTCGCGAAGCATTCGCTTCGAAAGTTTCTGTAATTGGTGATGTACCTCGCGAGGTACATCACCAATTACAGAAAAAATTGAGCCGGGACACGCTGGATAATGAGCATACGTGTCAAGATGGCAACCAATGGAAATCAAAAATTTTCGCACACGATATACGCATTAAAAAATCCAACAGAAAATACAAACGAAATGTCGTAACGCACTTTCGTCGCGCTATTTCTATTAGCGCCATAGTTCAAAAGTAGGCGTTTCATAGTTCAAAAGTAGGCGTTTTTTGGTAGGCCTTTGGTAGGCCGCCTTTAGCGTAAGTTGTGTTACGGGCTTTCCCTGTGATCTTCTTAGATCACTACTTTCATCAGCGGCCGTCCGATCGTCCGAATCTGACGATAGTCCTATCGTAAGTTGTGTTATGGGCTTTTCATGTGATCTTCTTAGATCGTTACTTTCATCAACGACCGTCAGATCATCCAAATCTGACGGTTTAAATTAAAAGTCGCTCAAAACTCACAGAAAAATATTTTTTTGTCCGATTTTTTTTTTCAAATTTAGACATGACGTTTAATTCTCTATCGATCCATGCGCAACTCAACCCTGTTACTATTTTATTTCATTTTGCGGCCAATACAATATGGGTCTTAAGGCCATATTGTATGTTTTGCATACAATAGGCATATTGTTTGGGCGTACGGTCACCTACTTTTGAACTATGATTAGCGCCCATTCGTCACACTATTTCTGGCAACGCTCATTCGTCACGCGAAAAAAGAGGAACTCTAAAAAAATGAGGTGGTATCTGACAAGGCGTCTGCAAAGAGTACAAAAGTTGTGTTGCACGATGACCTGGTACGCACGTACATGGTACGCAAATGGAGATTTTTGGTCGGTGTGAAAATCATTGACGATTTTCAATATCAAATATATAGTTACGTGGCGCCACTCTTTTGCTAACACGTGGATTACAGACTGCGCAATGGAACTTCGTTCAAAGTGTAGCATCCCGTAATGTTAGCCGTACAATTACAAAATGTCGTAATGGAACTTCACCCTTATTGGGAATTATCTTACAAGATCCGTGAAAACGCAAACACATCCCATTGCTGTTAGTGTGAAAAGTAGTGTTGTGTATCAGTAAGAAACTTTTCGGCAAAACCATAATGATGCATAACACTAGTGAAAAGAATGAAAATTATCAATGAAGTACAAGGTGGTTACACTGACTTTAGAAAGGTCAACATTCACCTCTTTACCTATGTGTTAGTGCGAAATTAGAATTAATAATAGTAATTTAGTGCAAGGAGAAGTGGCAAATTGTACTCTACCTCCTTAAATAATGTTGTTAACACTATTTTGTGATTTTTGGCCAAAAAATGTCGTGACTGAATTAGTGTTATTAACACTAATAACGATGAGCGGTGTAGTAGTATGATTAGTACCCTTTACCAAGGATGAGTGACGTCATAGTTCACACTATTATTTTTTTTCACTCCCATTACGATCACAGTGTAAACTTCAAATAACCAATGCCACTTGCAACAATTGCTTGATGAAAGATAAATTGGAAGGACTTAATTACAAGGTCGCATTGATCATACTGACAAGTTCAGCTTTCATACTGAATCAACATCTCAAACTTAGAAATTGCGATAACATTTGTCATAACATTTGAGTAGTGTAGTATATCAGCAAACTAACTTCGCATAGCGATGAATTAAACATTCAGTATATCAATTATCGAACGGTTACAGGCCCGATATAATGCTGCAGGACCAACAAACAATAACGCGGTATACTTAGTGGGAAGTGGCTGTCCGTACATTTCCAATGAGGAAATAATAATGCGTAAAGATACTTTCGGTATGGGGGAAGTGGGGGTTTGGATCGGCAGGCTGTTATCCTGGCAGCCCGATAGATTAACACAATAAGTCGTAATTTTACCGCGATATTGGCCTTCTCAATATACTGGAACGATAAATCCATTACTGATAAATCAAGAAAAGGACATTGAATATAGGCAAGAGACTCTCAGAAGACGACACTAAATTTTAGAATATACTCAAAAATGACCTATGAGCAAGACACTTCCCATGAAGTTAGATAACATACTGAGGTTTTTCAGGGTTTTCATTATTTTTTTTTTTCAAAAGCCCGTTGTTGAATGGAACAACAATATCTGATGAAACTTTCCAAGAGAATTCACAGTAAACTTTTCAAAAATATAATAGAAATTAACATACATGTCATAAAAGTTGACAGAGACTAGTTTAACTTCAACAAGTACCACGGCGCCAACACAAACACTCCAAAACCATAGAAGAACAAAAACAAAAAAAAAACAATTGGATGCTATGTAAAGAAAGGATAAACTCCCGGAAAAAGAGTCAACTTTATTTCTCTCGTGGTGTTGTTCATGTCAAGAGTTGAGAGAAGTGCTAGAAAACATTTCTTGAGGAACACAAGAAAAAAACCGGGCACAAAAGATAACAATAGTTTCTTAAGGAACTATGTAACTATACTAGCATTTGGTAAAAAAAAAAAAAACTAAGTATGAAATTTTGGTCGGATTCTATCAAACCAACATCATTGGTACATCAAACTTAAAAGATTCAAACTTTCCCAGAAAAACATGAAAAAAAAACTATGAAAACAACAACGCTGAAAATCAATTAAAAAAAATAAATCGCCAAAACAACTCCAATGAAACCAAAAAACCTCCTTTACAAACCACATTAACAAATGAACAATAGGAATAGACAAACTCATTAACTAAAATCTAACAATTTCCTTTTACTTGTTTCAAAAACCAGCAAAAACCCTTTTTCTCTCTCTCTCCCCCCCTCTCTCCTCTCTCTCCTCCCTCCCTCACTCTCTCCCTGCCTCCTCTCCCTCTCCCTCCCCCTCTCCCTTTACTCCTTTCTCCCTCTTCCTCTCCATCTCCCTCACATTCTTTCTCGCCCTCTCCCACTATCTCTCTCCCCCTCTCCCCCCCCACTTATTTTCCCTCTCCCTCTTCTTCAACATCACCTCTTTCCTTCACCTCTCCATCTCTCTCCCGCTCTCCGTGTTTATATTGCTGGTAAGGTTTCTTTCCATTAACACATTAAACGAGCTAATGAAGTTCAAAGTGTCTACAACAAGTCATGTCACTCTGACACATTGTAGTCCAGTGGTTGTACATGAATCTACTTTCAATTTTTTTTTTGCCTTTTTTTATTTGTTTTTTCACTTTTTGCCTTAATTTTAGCATTTTTTTTTTTTTGCTTTTTTTTGGAACTTTGGTAAAGACACTCCTACTGCCCTTATCTTCATGTGATCCATAAAAAACAAATAAAACAATATCAAAATCAACTAAGGAAGGAAGACTAGGAAAGAAAAAAGGTTGCCCCCTTAGACAAAAAATAGGTTTGTTGCAAAGATGAAAGGAAATCAAAGGAGATGAACACCATATACACGATAACAATCTTATAGAAAGAATTGAAAAAAAATAAAAATTAGAAATAAAAATGATGGGATCATGATGAGAATGTTGCTTAAAAGAATATCTCTAACGACAAAAGGTTTCGGGTCTACAAAAACGAACGACAAACCTTAATGATTTTCTCCATCAAGTTATTATTCCCAAAAGGAGAATAGCGCATTGTACGCTCCTTACATTAAAAAAACAATACCTTTTTTCCCCCCCATATCCCAAAATAGAAAGCGAGAGCACAAGTAACAGTCAGAAAATGAAGATTCTTAATCGAAAACTCAAAGGTAGTCTTAGTCCAAAAGGGGACATAAAACAAGATTGCGAAATCTTTATGCAATTGAGATATAAATTCCTAAAACCTCAATTTTTGATCGAGTCTGACTGTCTAACAATAATAAATGAGGATTAGAGAAGAACAGCAATGGCTAATATTAACGTTAAAAAACAATTAAAAAAAGGACTGTTTCAATGTTAAAAATTACATTTCAAATTCGGATGACATAAGCGATTCCTAACCACAAAAGGAATTAGCGTGAGGAAAGAAAAGACAATTTCTTATTGTTGAAGTTATTTTATGTTCAAAGGGCAAAAAATTAACAAACAATTTGAAGCATGCAAAAAAGAAGAGCAAAGGAAGGCCAGAGAGCTCACCTAGATCCCTGCAGTCGTCCCTTTGTTCAATCAGAGGCTTCAAAAAAATGTCCTCAAAGCTTGACCAACCACTTTATTATTAACCCTATCTCTAACCCTTTTCTCCTAAAAGTAAATGACGACATGACCATTTACATTATCCCCAATTGCTTCCCACTTTGGAGGGAAGTTTAATTGTAAAATTTAACTGCCCTAAAACATTACTTGAACAACAACATCGTATGAAAACATATTTCTGAAGGCAATCACTTTTTTTGAATGCCCTTTTCTTAACATGGTAACCTTGATGGTCAAGAGAAAATCGACATCCTGAAACTGTGACGTCAATCTTCTCAAAAATTATGGATTCGGCCAGCCAATTACTCAGTATGTCTGTCCTGAGCTTGAAGAAGGATAGCGTTTTGAGGGATCCCTTCTGTCACCATTTGGGACACTCAGCAACCGGACATCGTCTCGTTCCGTATTCAACTCATCAGACTCTCCTGTTCACATACCAGACTCCAAACAAAGACATTGTCAGGGCATAGAAATTATCTAAAAACATATAAACCGTATTTGGAGAATCATAATTGAAAAACAAATTTGTGTTTGAAAATCCTTCAGCTGACATAAATGTGACCATAAACGCAGCAGCAGTTTCATCTTGCCTCAATAAAACTGCAGCTATTTCTTACAACACAATTAAACTATGAGCATCCCTAAGAGTATTAATGAACACGCCATCAATTTCAAACAAAAATCAGAAACTGTACTGTGAATCCACCATAAATGCACAAGAGTAACATATACATTGATTTAAAAGAACCCAAATGGACCCATGTACGAATATTGTTGTGGACAACGAGCTATAAAAGATCCATGCATTTTACAATCCAAATTTTAAGGTAATATCGGACTTTAATAAATTGCCAACAACGTTCACATACTAGTCTGGCCAAGTCTAGTTTATTTAACCTATTTCCACCACATAGGAATGTCAAGAGTCTTCCAAAACTTACCGTGGAAGGTATGATATTCTGGAGTTGTTTTAACGGCATCAATTCGTAAAGCTTCCGGTAGGATGCAGTTAAAAAACCACCCTATTCTAGCAAGCCTGTTGATATAACCGGGGAGTTCTTTGCCTACAAGTCTCATTGTCATGTCGTTGGCAAAATGATTGCAATTTTTAACAATGAGGTGGTACGAGTCACCATTATAATCCTTAGAGGCGTTTTCAATGAAGCTCTTAACCTCTCGAGCATTCAAACTGGTGGTCCCCATGAGAATAGTTGTTCTATATTGGAATCCCGGTGTATTGCGTGGTTCTACTTGGAAGACTCCACTGGATGGATGATCATGGGCACCAAAAGCATACTCCATGCCATGAACTGTTTCATGGACAAAAAAATATACTATTTGTTAATTGTGGCACCCTAAATTCTCCTTCGTCTCATTTTCTCAAATTTTCTGATACAAATATTAGATTTCCTTGAAAGTGGCAACAAAATTTTCGCATATACCTCATTAATCCAAAAAAATACATCCAACAGTGTCAGTATAATCCACACAGAATAAGTGCAGATTATCCCATAGGTGGAGACAAATACAGGATTTATCCCTCATAGGTGTGTGGCCACCCATGTGACACGAAAACCGAACCTTGCACGGACCAGGGACCTTCGGCCCGGTACCATGCTCCGTTCGGTTCTGGAGTTGCACGGGCAGAACACGCCTACGAGGGTAAATTCAGTATTTCCCCCACCTATGGGATCCTGCCTTGTTTTTTTAACTGCGCTTTCTAAGTTGAGGAAGTACTTGGTTAGGTTAAACTGACACGTATGTTCAAAACATTATACAGGTCATTTTTGGTCAGGTAGTGACATATTGCTAGTTTCATATTCCATGAAAGTGCAGATATGTTTGCACTGAGGAGTGCAGATATGGAGCTTGTGGCATACAGCATTAACTGTCAAAATGTCCTGCACCGTCTCCAGAATACGAAATTTATCTGCACTCCTAAAAAGACAATCTGACGGTCAAGATCGACTCCCCAAAATAAGGAGGTGAATAAGAAACAGCGTTTTTCAAAGATTTATTTTTACCATAGGCGAATTTTGTGCAAAGCATATCTCAAGACACTAGAACACCACTAGTAAAGGCCGATAGTGGAGATATTTTGTGAAAATCTCGTCTGCTGTAGACTGATGTGAAAAAGTTAGAAGCTCAACTTGAATGTTAACAAAGAAGCCTAACACCAGAGCAGGACAGTTACTGAGACAAGAACTGCTGAGAAGAATTCTAACGAGGACTGCTAAGAAGAATTCTTACGCTGACTCCACCGCATTACAAGTTATTACTGTCCCAAATTTTTGCTATATCAAGTCGACAATCAGTTTTAAGTGCATTAAACAACCATACAGACTTCAACATAATCCATAAGAACGTTCTGTTACAATATCGACTGACCGAACCAATTTATTTCACTGACAACTGAAGTGAAGTATAAAAACCTGAACTGGAAGCATGTCCATAAGGAAAATCTCAAAATATTTCCATTGACGCTAACCCCAGCCCTCTGTTTCCATCTTCATAAGCACATGATACCATTTAAGCTCTGGACTGCATTATTTCCTCCCAATAATTTTAACATCAGAACCCCCATTATCCATTACTAAAGAGAAAAAAAAATGCTCTTGGAATCATTTCTGGAAATGTTATCACACCTTCGAGCCCCGAATGGTAGATACCAAGGCCCAGCCAGTAGAGATAATTGTTGTACTCCGTCAAATCGTAAACATTGATGTAAACGGGGGTTAAATGACTCATGAGGGCTGATTCCAGATCAAAACCACCGCTGCATCAAAATATACAGATTGCTTCAAAAAACTTGGACCCAGATCAACCATCAACCATCAACCATCAACACATCGACCATCATGGAGAGATTAGTCCACCTTTTTGTCCTTCCCACAAAAAGAACGTACCAAAAAAAAAGGTAAACGTGAATAAAAACCGCAACAACACGTGCAAATACAGATTATTTTCACACGATGCTCTTCAACAAAACAACCAATACTTCCAGGGACTTAGAGAAGCACAAAAATATACATAGTTATGAAATGCCCATCATACGTCCATAACATGATCCAAAAACACGAAGAGCCACTTTCACCACAAATTACAAAACGCAAAAAATAACATTATTCACACCCAACCAACATTCACATAGCTTTGCCTTTGCATTAGTGTCATGTATCGTCGATTAAAAAATAACGAGGAGTGGGAAACGGCTTGCAGTAGGGCAAAGTTCACATGACTCAAGCATATACTAGCTTAATATAAGAATGCCTGAAGCAAGCGGAAATAAAAATAAAAAATCCATAGTGACTAGATAAGCTATAAAGAATTTGCTCCTAAATACCGTGAGTATTTTATGAATGATTTTTGATTCCATGCAGACTTGAAAATCCAGAAACAAGAATTGAAAAAACATGATTTAAAAGACATATCTATATGAACTAAACAGCTGTTCAGATCCGCTGTTCAGAGCCATGATTCTTATACCAATCATTTTTCCCTACATGTATAAAGTTCATTCAGTAACAATAATCTTTGCCATGTCAAGTACATAGTAGTTTCTTTCCTTATGACCAGTACCTCCATAAAAAATTGACCGGCATAGAATAACAAGATGCTTTGACAAACCCCTCCATGAAAAAAAATGCATCATCATACACTGGATCAAAACAAGACTAATACATACTTTGCGAATTTGAGGACACAGGCATGGTTATGAAAAATGGACACAATCTATAACAAATGGAACAAGCAAACAAGCAAAAAAAGAGAAAAATAGCTTACATTGCAAGGCATACTAACTTACTTTGTTTTAAACATTTAACCAAAGATCAACACATGAACGGAAGTGATGGAAATGAATAAAAACGGACAGAAGATACCTCCAGTGGAAACAACTGCAAACAAAATGCAACGTATAGAGTAAAACCAAAACCAAATACTTACCGAGAAGCTCGTGACGACGGAAGTGCGCTTAGCTCCAGCGTGACAAAAAGTAAAAACGATTAAACAAAACATGAGCTGTAGAATATTTAAGAAATAAGTTTGCAAGAAAACCGACTTGCCATGAGCAAAGGAGAGATTCCAAAGCCTCCTGCAATGACTGACAGAGAATAAAAAGGATAACAAAGTTAACACATAAATCTATAACATACATTTGTCACATAAATTTAACACTAAATCAAACACATAAACTTAACACACTTAAGTTTAGCAGAACTCTTCGTTACTGGTCATTAAACAAGAATACAACGGAATGATTCTCTTATCACAACACTGTCACAAGATCCACTCCCATAAAATTTAAATGACTGCCTTTGTAGATAAGCAAACCTTACATTTCTGACTCGATCAAAAGTACAAAATCAGGCTGTACTTTACTTACTTTACTAGACATTAAGAAAATGAAAAAACAATTCTTAAAAAAAAAAATCTTGAATCAAACATACAATTTACATGCAAATAAAAGCTTACAAAAGACATCAAAGCAAACCGGCAATCGTGATTCTCAACTGCAATATAAGCATATTTCTAATTAAAAGTCGACTAAAAAGTCAACTACACGTTTCCTTGAATTAGAATGGCAACAAAATAATCAATACTAACCTCAACAGTTGAAAACTGTGGGAAGGGAAGAAAGAAAAAACAATGAAAAGAGAGAAATTTATGCAGAAATCTGAAATGCAATTCCTTCTCTCCAAGATGTAGCTAATTTTCCTGCAGAAAAGTTGTAAAATATTTACCAGTATTGGTGCTGTAAAGAGAGCCAATTTGAAGCGTTCGAAGATTTCAAGTTACGACCGATTGCAAGACAGGAAAATTGCTGACGACAAAAGTAAGCGAAAACGGTGAAAGACCACCGTTCTATACGTTTTATCTGCGTTTTTTCCGATTTAATTGTTTATACGTTTTATATGTGTTTTTCTCGATTTTAATGTTTATACGCTTTCACGTTTTACGTTTTTATATATTTCTAATGACACTATTTCCTTCAGTGGTCCGAAATCAGCCACGTTTTAAAACATTATTTAGAGTGGCTAACTCTAATAGCGATTGACTTTATACTCGACTGGACTGAGGAGAGTATATAGACTTATAGAGCGCCTCAAAACCTAGAAGTTGTCCCGAAAGTGTATATTTTTGTACGGTTTTCCTTTTCGGGATGTCCGTCGTTGGGGGTGTCCTTAGCAATTCCATAGAGTTATAGAAAGTACAATACGGTACGGTTTCGGTTGGGTCAGGACAGTAGGGCAGGTACAGTACAGTACAGTACAGTACTGTACTGTGGCGAATGCAATCATTCTCACTACTCGAATATGCTCTTGATGTTACGTCGGCATTCGCAGAGTGCCCTTAGCCCTAATCCAAAGATCAGTTAGAGTGGACGGCTTGAAAATAGTTTGTAGGACTTGGATGGGCTTTTTTTAAATTCTACCGTATGTCCTTCACTTCTGGTAGTTTTTGCATATATTTTTGAAATACCCCACAGTATCAGGAAGAAGGGAGCGTCCTACTTATAACTAGCAGCAATGTTGTCTTCCAAAAATCGCAAATTGCTGGCAGTGGCACCACAGGTGAAACGATCTGCTCTGATCCAGTTGAGCTTTGGTTTGTTTGTTTTTATTTTTTGTGTGTTTGTTTTGCTTAGGTTTTTTCATCTTATTCCACAATCACTGCACATTGCTGCAGCGGAAATGAAGTGAAAGGAAATGTTGTGCATATCACATGTGTACCAAACAAAATACTAAATTACAACCAACGATGTATTACTGCAAAATATCTTTACATCCGAATCAAATGAAGCCATTATTATTCGCGGGATTTATTCATAAGTTCATGCGTGTGTTTTCTATTTCTATTTTTTCCCTACAATTTTTTCGGATTCACAGATTAATGCGTGTATGGAGAATGAATCCTCAAATTTCTTCAGATAACTTTTGTGAAGCTGTGACTTCTTTTACGTCTTTGACTTCTTTTTCAGCTATATTTTTCTGCTGTTTTTATTTTCCACAGATTCGTGGGTTGATTCGGCGGGAGTTTCGAACAAGTGTCCCTGTTGAATCAAATGCGGCTGTAGCAGTTTCAAACAAACCTTCATGGAATATTCTTGGAAGCTTATTCGGAAAAAAATCGGCTCCGCTTCCTCCACTTTATGATCCTCTTCCTGGAGTCAAGCCGGCTCCAGAACTCTTTGTACCAGAGAGCTTAACAACAAGCGTTACAACATTCAACAATGGACTAAGGATTGCATCTGAGAATACTCCTGTAAGACCGGACCAGGCATCTTTGAAGGCTCATACCTGTTAGTTTCATGAAATGTTCACTGTTTGTGAAATGGAACTGTTTTTTTGCACTGTAACTGGCCTGTTGACATAGAACCTCAAGATAAATGTGTTGCGTATCCAGTGAAAGGTTGGTTCTTGTCTTCAAGCTCGTTCTGGAATCTTGAAGATCCTTAGTTTTGCCAATGTGTTTTCATTTGGTAACATGTCCTTCTCTGTCAACAAACATTCAGCTGAGTCGTTTTAGCTGTCAGCTACATTAATGTGGATGGACTAATAATTGCAAAGGAGAAATAGTGTGGATGAGAAGAATATTTGAAATAGTCCATTTGTAGGAAAAATACTTACTTGGACATTCTGTATTCTCAATAGTTTTTCTTTTGTGAAGAGAGTGAAACATACTACTGTGTGTATGGATTATGTTAAGAGGGTGGATTATTTGCCGGAAGAGACAATTGAGCCAGATTTAGGGTTAGGTCAAATCCATCAGCTCGTTATTCACAAATTTAGGTTGTACGAATTGTAGGTTGTACTCTTTTTTATTCATTTGTGGAATGTAAGCCAAGGCCGTAGAAGATTATACATACTTGTTTGGTATAAGAGAGTATGTCTCTTAAAAGAACCGAAAAATTGTCAACAAATGCAATTCCGATAAGGAATCTCTTTTAAAAGTATACTGCAAGAAAATAGGTGATTCTTTTATTGAGATCTGTTCCTTTACTATGGATACTCGTGGCATTTGCAAGGTAGTGATATAAGCAAGATAATGGTTCTAGCCAAAGTTTTTGGTTTTGAGGTCAACACAGTGTCTCGTTTTGGCCAAATTCCTTTTCAGGAGAATTTATCATATTGGTATGCTAGTGAGGCCATGGCATTGTTTACTGATAGGAATCTTACGCGTCCTTGATTTTTAATTAAGTTCATTGGTGAAATGGCCAAAAGTATCCTGAAAGCTTCTTTGAATTTTTTTTATTGGACAGAGCAGGTCGAGATACATTTGTTTTGTACTTTTTTAGAGGTATTGAATATGAAGAGTTGAATAGTGGTTTTTGAAGGCTTGGCTGTCCTCTTGCAAATAGGACCGTTAGAATAGAGGTAGTTATAACAACGGACAAAACATCTATATCAATGTCACTGGATCTTTCTACTTCAATCCTATTTTTAACATCGCAAGGGGCAGCATTTTGGACTCATTTGTTCTTTTAGTTGCCAACTCATTTGTTTTTTTAAGTTGCCAATCCATCTCATGTATAGCGTTGCTTTATCATAGAAAGGTTTTTCATTCAATGAGCCCATTGTCCTCTGTATGTGTTTGCAGTCAGCATCTGCCTAGTCACGGTTTTTGGGGTTTTTTGGGTTTTTAGTGGGGTTTTGCAGGGGTTGTTTAGGGTTAGTCGGGATTTTTAACAAGTGGGGTGTTTTGCATTCGGGCAGGGACCAACCTGCAACGTGGGAATATATATCGATTCAGGCAGTATCTATGAGACGCCAGTGACGGCTGGATGTTCTCATCTTCTTGAACGTATGGCTTTCAAAAGTACTCTCAATCGCACACATTTCCGACTCATCCGTGAACTTGAAGCCATCGGAGCCCATGTTGGGGCGTCAGCATCTCGGGAGCAGATGTCATATACAAGTGATGCCCTCAAGACTTATCTCCCTGAGATTCTTGAATTACTCGCGGACACCGTCAGGAATCCTCTTTTTGCCGACTGGGAGATTCATGAACAGGTAGAAGAAAAGGGGTGGATCTGGAATAAGTCAAAAATCTTGGTTAAACAAGGAATTTGCACATTCCTATGCAATTTTACAGAAGGATTTACTTGCCTTAAGCACCAAATTTTAGGTGGAAAAATTGCTGAAAGCGTGCTTTTGCTACCTGTTGCTAGAACAGATATGCTGTTGGGGCCATAGAAAATATTGGCAATATTAAATTAGTAACTAAAAAAGTATTGATGTAGTAAATCACCGGCAATATGATCACAGGTCCTTGTTGCCTGGGCTATGGCAGGCTTGGCAGGCACCATGTTTTTGACTGCCATTTTTCACATTGTATCTATTTAGTAATTTCTGTTGCCAGTCTGGATAGTTGATGATACAGTCAAGCTGCTCCTGTAATTTGTATTGTGGGAACTTTGTATTGTATTTTTTGTGTTGGGCTCAGGTGGAGGTAGTACGACAGGAAGTCAAACAGGCGGCCACCAATCCGGAGACGATGCTTCTGGAAGCGCTCCAGTCAGTCGGCTATGCAGGAGCACTGGGAAATCCTCTCGTTGCTTCGGAGGCCAATTTGGGAAAGCTCAATGGAGATGTTCTCATGGAATTTGTTCAGGTATTATTTTCCGTGCTTTTGGTTTTAGAACGGCAAGACAGTCGTTTGTTTGCTTCTTGGGCCAGTTTGGGTCGGCTCAATGGTGAATTTTTTATGGAATTTGTTCCGGTGTTACTGTCCATATCCGTGCGTTTGGGTTCAGAATGGCAAGAAATTTGGGTCAGTTGCTTAATTTGGGTCGGTTCGATGGAGAATGTGCAGATATTTTTATCCATACTTGCTTGTACATTGTTTTGTTCAGAAAAATAAGAAAATCACGTGTAATGTCTGTGACGATGAAGGTTGTTTTTGTTGCCTTGTTGGGTCGGCTCATGGAGATGTTCTGATGAATTTGTGCAGGTATTATTATCCTTTTTTTTTGTATTTGGGTTCAGGAAGGCAAGAAAGTCTTATAATGTCCGTAAGAATGGGGGTTGATTGTTTGCATGAGATTCACTTGATATTTTGTGCTGGAGTCTCTCCAAGCATCAGCTACTTTCAACTGGCCACTCTGGTTATATGACTACTTTGTAAATGCAGGGGAACATGTTGTTACAATTTTGTATCTATTTTAGCTCACTGATCTTTTCCTGTTTATATGGATTTGGGCTACAGGCAAATTACACTGCGTCTCGAATGGTAGTGGCAGGATCTGGAGTTGACCATGAAGAACTTGTAGCCCTGGCTGAACCCCTGTTTTCTGACTTGCCCAAAGATTCCTCGGATGAGGTCCCGCAGTCACAGTATGTCGGTGGCGATTGGCGAGCCTCACACGGTGGTCCGGTAAATATTATACTCTGGCCTTCGATATTAGAGTTAGTCATCCTAATATGAGTGATTGCTTTTTTTGACCTAATTCACACAGTGGTATCGTTAACATTTTTTAGTTATAATTAGCCCTGTGTCAAATCATTATTTTAGTTTATCTAATTTTAATGAAGTGTTAACACTGATAATTCACTCACGCTAATAGCGATGTAAGGTATACTGTTCAGTGGCTCTGCTGTGGTGAAATGTGCATATCAAATGGTTTGTGTTTACGCTGATTTTGAAAGGTATATGCGCACGTGTAAAAATATGCTGCAAAGACTGCATTATGCATCTAGTGTTTCTTTGTAGGTCCTTGTCCTAGTGAATCTGACAATCTTGTTTAACCTTATTGACCTATCGTTGAGTCAACAGAGAGACAGATTGACGTGTTCTGGAAATAGCACGAACTGGATATTGTTTGTTTTTTGAGACTGCACTAATGTATACTGTTTTTTTTTTGAAATTCAGGAGACAGCAATTGCTTTGGGCTTTGAGCTACCAGGTGGTTGGTTGAACGAGAAGGACTCTGTGGCTTCAGTTGTTTTGCAGGTATTTTCCTTCACTTGTCTAATTATTTCTGATTCATAACTTGAAATAGCAGTTTTCTAGGCCGGTCATGTTCGTTCAACGGAAGGTGTCGCTCTTTTGTGTAAAGCATGATTTCATGGTTGTCGCAGATTATTCACAAAGATAACCTTTCACTGAACTTAAAAAATGAGGTCTCATATTTGGCGGGATAGAAAAACAAATGACTTCAACAGAATATATGCAAGATGAGCGGTAAGCATTGAGTATGTTGTTTACCACACATGCACCTACGAAAGCATTTGATCAATTGTAACATGTTTCTGTTCCTTTCTCCCAAAGAAAAGGAGTATATTATAAAATTTATCAAATTTACCGGTTAGAATCATCTCTTCCCTTTCGTTTTGTGCGAAAATGAGATTCCTCAAATGTAAAGCACCATGGATGGGATACATCTGACTGTCATTACATTGTTCTAGCAATCTGCAAAGGTTCATTGAGTTCTTAATAAGCTTTTTCTATATGTTTTATGTTCACGGCTCTTGCAATCTTTGTTGGTACATAATTTATATTTTAGTCGAATACAGCTGAGTACATGTAAATCTGGGATCCTGAAAGTATTTAATTTAAACTTGGAAATATTTTTTTCTGATTTACTGAGGTAAGAGAACACTGGTTGAGGAGCAAGGGAAAAGCTTGCTCTTGTGCACTTTGATTCCCTTGATTTTCAAATTTTGCTTGCCCAGCCAGTTGCTCATGAAATCTGGTACAATTATGACATGTTGTCGGAACCACCCTAATCTTTGACACTGTTTTTTGTAAATAAAGGATTTTAAAGTAACTTATGTGGACCTCTGTTCTGCCGCATCTCCCTCATCCGCTGGTTTTTCTCTGTGAATGCAGGATAGTTTGTCCGGTTCTGATAGGTTTTTATCTGTTTTCTCCTTATGCTTATTTTTCCTGTCGGCCCTTGCATTTGAAATGTGTCCTAGTGCAACTCTATTTGTTTTTTAAATATTATTTTTTAAAGCAGCATTATTGAAGTAGTTGCCCTTGTACTTCTATACAGGCATTGATGGGAGGAGGAGCATCATTTTCTGCTGGAGGTCCTGGAAAGGGCATGTACTCTCGATTATGTAAGGTTTTTTTCTTTTAATTTGTCTTTCAGTTTTGTTTTTCTCTTTTCATGATATTGTTCGTCTGTGGGCATCTGCCACTATATTGTAATCGATACCATCGTATTCTCTGTTATCAATTCGGCTTACTCCTTTTAAAATGCAAAATCGGTCCCTCTGCTGGAATTGTTTGTCATGGTTGATTACCTTTTTGCTATAATTTCATGTGATCTTTCTTTTTTCCACTTCAAAATTTCTGTCGTGGCTGGATTTTCCTTTATATGCCTTGGCAAGTTCTGTTCTGCCTCCTAATGTGATCTGAAGGTTTTTGGTTTTAATGTTTTTGGTTTTGGGGTTTTTGTGACCAGACACAAATATATTGAGTAATAACGATGTCCTCAACTGCGCTGCATTCCATAACGTCTACAACAATACTGGGATGTTTGGTGTTTTTGCATCCGCTGTATGGACGTTTTCTTTTATCTCCGTGAGGAATGAATGGTCTTAATTTTGTCTCTTTGGTCAATCTTCTCTGGGACAGAGTTTCGCAAGACAGGTCGAACAATTGAAGAGATGTTTTTCCTTTTGTGGACTTTTTTTTGCTGTCAGGTTTACTTGGAAATTTGAGGAACAGCCACCTTTGTCAGAAATTTTGGTTATTTTCAAGTAGTACATATTATCATATAATCAGGTCGATACATGGGGGGTCAAATCTTGCAGCATCAAGAATCTTTTATGCAACTGGATAGTAGCCCAGCGTCTCAACAGTTTGACTTTTTTTTACATGCCGGGTTTTTTTTTTCCTTTTTTTTTTTTTTAATTTTTTAAAAACTGGTCTGCAGAAATCAGAGATTATTGGCAAGGTGTTGGACGCAATTTCCAAGGAGATTATTGATGTCGTCACCCCTGGAGGAGGTAAGTTGCATATGTTTTTTCTCTTTTCCTTCCTATTTTTCTTGTTTCTCTACAGATTTTCTCATATTTAGTAGCATTACAACCTATCATACAAATGACAACGTACAAACATCTTTCACTGTATATGTTTATCATCTTCTTTCAAAAATTGGTAATTGGCTATTCTAATATGTAATTTTGTCGGCAATCAGTGCCGGTTTGGAGCAGTTAGCCTGTTCCTGGTAGAAGCTTTGCGGCATACCGTATGTATTGTCTTTATCGCTATTGCAGTAAAAGAAATATTAGTGCATTCAGAAACTGAATCAAAAATGTAATTTTGGGTTGGGTAATGTGACGGTTTGCTCTCACTCCTTTCGTTAGAGTTTTAATCGATACTATGTTAGACCAGAGAACACTGCTTTTAGGCTGTTATTGATCTTTGGCCAGAGAGAAAATCGTAGTACTATGTACAACTGAATTACAGCTAAAAACTTAATTAGCGAAAAACTTTGTTGTTTGAACATTGTACCCACAGTTTCCTGTTCACTCTCTAAATCTTCTACTGCTTTAGGTCGGATTTTTTATGCTAAAGAAGAGCTGGAAGTAGGACTGTTGGCAATTTGGTCGATGCCGATGCGTGTATCTTCTAATTCTTTACCTCTGTAAAGACTTTTTATGTAAAGTGATTCGGGCCGAAGAGTAAAAGGTACACTAACATTGTTTTTTTTTTCATGCATTGCAGTGACGGCTAAGGAGCTTCGAAGGGCTAAGAATGCCACCATTGCAAGTGTACTAATGAACTTGGAGTCCAAGGTGAGTGAAATAACTCATGTGCTACTTTTTTATGGTACAAAACTAATGAATAACATTCCAATGTATGCATCTTGTAGTAAGCTTAGTCATTATAAAAATATAAATGCTGGTATGAAAATTTTGATGTAACCATCATTAGATCATTTGTACAGCCGAATATCAAATTTTATAAGGACAAAAGGTACGGCATAGAGAAATGGATTAGGTCCGATGAAGTTGGGTTTCATTGGAATTTCTCAGTTTTTCCTTGTTTATTCCTCTAGTGGTTTCAATCCCACAATTTTCTGTCAATTCTTGTGCCTTGACCTTCTGAACTTGACTCTGAATCGCTATTAGGGTACATTCGGGTCCCGGTTTTTTTGTGGCTTTTGACTAAAAATAGCATTAGTAACACTATTTTTACGTTTTATAACCCTACACCTCGAAGTGTTAGTAACCTCAGAAGTAATTATATGTATATGCACTTATAAATCGCCTATGCGATCTGTACTTAAATTAAATTAGTATCACTGAAACAGTCCTCATATTAATATTGTTTTAATTATAATAGTGACTCACGGTTCTGTATTTGAATAACTAACTAGCTTGTCAGAGGAATTCGGTTTGGGAGAGGGGCGATCTTTTGGATTCTAATTAGTATTTAGCACTTAATTAGAATCAACTGGAGTAAATTGTGTTTTGAGATGCGGCTCATTGTGGGCCACTTACATAGTGTTATTAACGCTAATTTGTAATTCTGGCAAAAAAAATCTCACTTGAATTAGAGTGATTAGCTCTAATAGCGATGAGCAGTGTAGCTTATTCATGATTTTCTGTTTAATTTTCCATAGTGTAGGATTTTGGGGTTTGGGAAGCTAACTGTAATTCGGGGTCTGGGTTTGGAGCAGCAAATTGTAACAGAGGATATTGGAAGGCAGTTGCTCACTTATGGTCACAGGTGAGAATGAGATTAAGATTTTTTTTTCCATGAAAATCGTGGATTTTCTAGTGTTGCTCATTGGTTTCCATTTACTGATAACCGACAATTGGCTTTTTTGACCTGCTGTCAGCCGATATGCTGTCAGTCGACATATCGTCGATATATTGTGATACATGATATGGTCAAACTACGATATTTTTCATGATGTACTCCATAAGGACTCCCTTCCCATTGGACCGACAGAATGGGGCCGGAAAACTACAGTGTATTGTTATTAGTGTTAAGTGAAGAAGAAAACATCAATTCTCATAACCATACATGGTCTAATGTCTGTAATGAGACTTTTGACAGGAGGCCAGATTTTGGCCAAACGTATGAAAATTGCGTCTGTTTCACGCTGAAAAACAATAGTTTTATGTGTGTGAACTCGTCTCAGGCATGAACACTGCTCATGCTGTACAGAAGTTTTTGACGGTTCAAAGTTAGTGCATTAATTTCTTTCATTATCGGCCAAAATCTCGCCCACTGGCCAGAAACCTCATGACTGATATTAGCTTTTCGACCCATTCTGTTGGTCCAAGGAGAAGTGATTTGTGATCACGTCCTTTGATCCCTTTGACCGTCCATGTCACAACTCGTGACACAATACTTGTATTGATGAAGTAGAGATATTAATAGATGTTCTATGGACATCTACGTTGTGTCTGCTTGTTTGCCAATGTTTAATTACACGTTTCAATGCATTAAAAATAACAGTTTTGCACGTGTGCGGCTAAGCATTTTTATTTTATTTTTCAATGTGTGAAATCGCCCTGACTCTGTTAGTTCTTAATTATTGGGTTTTTGGAAGGTATGTTTTTTTTGAATCTTACGGTCCTGTTTAGGTGAATCTAGGGGCTTTGGAGTTATTTTCTCGTTACTTATTTTGAGCTGCGGCTACTGAAGTACTTAGCATAGTACAATAGTACAACAGTACCGATAGAATTTTCAATGTTTTTATGATTATATTAACGTTTTTAGTGATCTTTCCAGGCACAAATAATCCAGTTTACAAGCATTTTTTATAAGAAAATATTATGAGATCTTTTCTTTTTCAATTCCTGAAACTGAAAGGGAACATTGCGTTGTACTGGAAAGCCGAGAGATTTGTCTAGGGAGATTTACTGTTGATGGTATCGATGTATGATTTACACTATTTATGGTTTTTGAATTGAACAGGAAATCACCTCAGGATTTTATTAAAGCTGTCGAAGCTTTGACCCTTGCGGATATCACGGCAATTGCTAAGAAAGTGACGAAAACACCTCTCACTATGGTTGCCTACGGAAACGGTGAGTTGTTTTTGACAGTTCTATGTGAGTTTCGTATGGTTTTTTGTTTCTTAACTTTGCTGCAAGTAAGGAAAAAATTGGGTGTGAAGGAAAAAAATATTTGCTCGGAATTGTGACTGCTCAATTGTCGGTAATCGGTAGGTGTTTTGTTTCAGTTTTTTTTTCGTGAATCGCTGTTCGATATGCAATATGTTTGATATGATTATCCAATGCAATTTGCTTTACAAACTTCAATTTTTGAAACGATCGTTTTTTTTTTTCAAGTGATCGCTTTTTTTTTAAATGATCATTTTTTTTTCAAAATGATTGGTCGGTGCAGTGCTTGCTTTGCCGTCATTGGACCGAGTAGCCGCAAGGTTCGGATAAGCCGTTCCTTTTCGAGTTGTAAGGACGGTGAAGTGCACTTACAGACGAAATGAGGGCCGCTTGATTTTAAACCTTTTAACGCATTTAACATGGGTGGTCGTTCGAGCCGTAGAAGTGGGATAAGAGTTTACACATAGAGGCAGTCGGAAACGGAAAAGAAATGAGTGTCACTGGAAACTCACGAAAGAGGGAAAGGAAGTGGAGGTAACAACAGGAAAGGAATTGGTTAAGAAAATGGTATTATTGGGAAAAAGGCAAAGAATGTAGGGGAGGGAGGGGAGGGGAGGAGAGAGCACTGGAGGTTTATTAAAGGTTGTTGAAGTTAAGAAGGGTCTTTTGTGATGCACAAGTGGCATCCTTATTGTATGTATCGGCCTCTCGTCCTAAAAAAGAAAGAAGCGGCCAATGGAAGGCTTCCCATTTTTTTTTTTTTTTTGTTATGCCAAACAAAGAAATTTTTGGTTTGGAAAGTGTCAAATGTGTTGTGTTGGGTTGACGGAAACATTGGATATGTGACTAAAAAAAAATCTTTGACTAATATGGTAGGAAATAAGTTGCTAATTGTCGGGGACCTGGTAAGTATTGTGATCTATCGTGACCTATTGTGGCCCGGGGGTAAAATTTCCCTTTAATTTTGCTCGGAAGGAGTATTTTCTGAGGCCTACACGTTGTGAACTGCATACGGTTACTGAGATGTAGATTGCAATCTTATTTTGCTAACGAAAGAGTTTTTGGAAAGTTGTTCGGATAAGGAAGTGGTTTATAAACAAATTCCATTTCTTAAGAGACAAATGGAGTCGAGAGTTTCAAAATGTTAACTCGAACATTTTTTTTCTTTCTATGCCTAAATCCTAGTTGGCTTCCTGTTGCAACGATTGTCACAATCAAAATATCTCTTCAAATTCTCCATATACAGTATGCCATGTGTTTTTAGAATAGAGAAAGAATCCCTTCTAAATAAAATGAGCTGCTTCAACAATATGCTCTAAGAAAAAAAAGAACATGTCGTTGTTACTGTTTTAGGTATGAGGGGCAGAATCTAAGATTACCATTACAGTGTCATTAACAGTAATAATGGTACACACTGTCCGTCACAGATAACAAAGTAAAACTTAGAATATTTCAGGTCAAGATATCCTTTCTGCTGCGGTCGTTACCTGTCAGGGCATAAAGCTTACACTGATGGGATAATTACAAATTAGTGCTCTGTAGATACAGGAAAGTAACTGAAGTAACCGTACAGAAAACAGAAAGCCATACAGAGGACTATTTGTACACTTTCCCTACTAGAATCATGTGCTCAAGCTTAGTTACCACCTCAAATCCCAGCTTTCAAGACAGATAAGTGTGTATAGTTGCCTTACAGATAGCTCCCAAGTGGATTGTGGAAGTATGAAAACTCTGCCCACGTGTATGTCATTGTATGTACATTATCAGCTGGACGCATGAAGTGTTTTTGACTTTGTTTATACTTTATTTATCTCGGTTTCTGTATGTTTGACCTCAAGTTTTCTGGACTCACACTAGCAACTGTCTGACAGCTGGGACTGTTTTGGAAAATACAACGAACTTAAAAAATGAACTCAAAACATAGTTCAGAGATTGCACATGGTTTTGTAATAATCAACTGAACCCAGTAAGCAAAGAAGTCTCCTGTAATCTTTGCTTGTGACACATTGTACTGTTTGTATCACAGAAGCGAGCGGGAATCCTCTTCTTCAAAATCCCAAATTCCCATAAATCTCATATACGGTCTTGTGATCCTAACAAAAGCTCGTATACTCCACCTTCATTATGCATTATTCTTCTCAAACTCTTGAAAATTCCCATATATTCACTATGTTTTACGAGTTTAAAACTAGTATTAAGAATCCCACTTACTCTTCCTCTCTTCTTATGATCCCAACAAAAGCTCATATACTCGACCCGCATTGTGTCTACTGATTCTTCTCAAACCCTCTAAGCTTCTCCTACTGCCCATAAATTCACTACGTTTCATCCCTTCACAAACTCCTATTTGCACCCATTTTAAAATATTGTTTCTCAAACGATCTCCGTGCTTCGAGTCAGTGTGCATTGCCAAATCGATTTCTTCCGGTGTCATATTTTCCTGCAAGTTTCGGCAAACAAAAAAAAAGTATAAGTGACAATACATCTGTGTCCCGGAATTCTGGACCTTGAACCTAAAATAGTGTTTATAACACTAATGGTTTTTTTCTTAATGCAAATTCTTCAAACAGTTAAGAAACAGCCACGTCACAAGAAAACCGCATTAAAATTAATAACAAAACGGAATTAAATAAAAGCCCACACTCAAAAGAACCAATTCCTAGGTGAACCTAATGTGAAAGACTAAGAATTTAGTTATCCCATAATAACATTGAGTAACTTTAACAAACTTAGTTACAAAAGAAGTTTCAGGTACTTCTTTTGATCTATCTATCAAAGAGCTAATATATATTAAAATATAAAATATACAATGTAAGCTTTTATATTTTTATCTTGTGAATTTTCACATGAATGGAGAGAACTGACCTGATAGAATTTATAAACGATATCCAAAATGCTTTTCCTTGTGAATCCTGTCGTGGAAAAGACCGTTTTTGACTTTGGGCCCACCTCATCAAATCTATCCACTGGAAATAGAATGGTCAAGAATGGTCCTTTGAAAATTATCTCTTCGAGTTCTCTGCCAGAAACAAAAAAGTACACTGCCCGTCACTATTAGTGTTGATAACACTAATTCGGTCACAACTTTTTTTGACAAAAAATTGCAAAAAAAGTAGTAACACAGTTTAAGGGAATGCTCAATAATTCCCCACGTCTCCCAACACTAAGTTAGTATTTTGTATCCTGTTTCCGCCTTTACACTAAAAATTCCTTCACACTATAGTATACCAAAACGGAGGATTTTCAGGATCGACTGTCTTGCACCTCAACTCTTAGCAACATTGCGACCTCCAAGAGGAAAACAATGATAAAACATTTTTTTTTTGCCTTTTTGACGTAATCTGGTAATCACATATGCTTCTCGTCATTCATAAACATCTGTAAAATTCATTGTGTACGGTAATTATTATGGCCATTAAAAGTTAAAATGCAGTGTGTATTATTTTTTACCTTTCTGTCATCTTTCTTGTGTAATATGTTCCATGGTCTTGCTCCAATGTAGAAGTTTTTGTCAAATTACATTCTGGAGCTCCCAAATTGCCCGCGGAAAAAATATTTTTCTCGGATTCGTTACCGACATGCCAGGAATTATCGGCAGTATCTGAAACAACGGTTGGAGGACCATCATCACAAATGATTTGAGCTTGAGCTGGTGGTTCCGTGATTGTCCAACTGAGAGAATCAAGTAGGGAGGGAGGAGTAGGTTGACAAGGTACATTTCTGGAGGACTGTCATAGGAAAAAAACCAGCGCGTAGTTATTGAGTTAACTGCATTGAATTCAACTTGACAGATCCAAAGGGTAACAAAAGAAAAGTCGAAGAGATTTCTTTGATTTTGCCATTCCATTTCCATAAGACATTTATTCCGTACTTGAGAGTTCCAATGCGTTTTAAAAACTTTATAACAGGATCAGTCTGAAAAAGGGACTATGAAAGACCCGGTTGGAAAATCGTGTTGGTGTACTTTAGCAGAGGTCTTCAAATTGCAAATTAATATTTATAAATGAATTACCTCCGGTCCTGGTGATCCTGACAAAGAATTTTCAGCCATATCAAGCAAAGCCTGTTATAAGTTTAGTTTAGATTGCAACTCTTGTGAAGTTCTTTAGTCATGCTTTTTAAAAACCGAAGTCTTTTATCTCTTCCATGATTATTGAAAAATGGTCTAAGCACCCAAAAGACTTAGCCTTGTTGAGAAGGTTTTTGATATGCTCACTTGCTGTCTTCTTAGCCTAACATCCTCTTTTGCGGTCCTCATATTTTCCTCCCATCTTTTAAGCAATTGCTCCGAAACTCCATTTCCTGTTGTCTCCTCTCTCGATGCAAAAAAAGCTGAAACAGTCTCTGGTCCACTGGTATTGTCAATCTTGCTTTTATCCTGCAGCAAAAGTACACCGCCCATTGCTATTAGAGTTAGTGAATTATTAGCGCTAACACTTCTTTGAGATTAGTCATACACTAAATCATGCTTTGCCACGTGGTTCATTATGGGCCACTCAACTAAATATTATTTTTAACACTAAATAATGATGTCGGATGAAAAAAACACTTACTCGAATTAATAGTGATTAACTCTAATAGGGATGTATGAGTACCCTAGCTACTATGGGCAACAAAGGATAGAATTTAGTACCCTGCATCGCAAATATAGTGCATTTGGTACTGTTTTCTTTGGGCTTCGGCCCATTAGTTAAATCCCCATATTCAATAATTTTATACCAGTAAGAATATTTTTAACTACTTAAGCATCGAAAATGCGCTGTGTACCTTTGACTTAATGGACAGTTACAGACATGCCATACTTTCAAGCAGTGGTAAACTTGTTGACGAGTCAAACAAAATATGCCTCACCTGGATGACAGGTTCTCGATCTTTGCAAGTAAGCCAGGAAGAGAGCTGACTGCCCATATCAGCAGACAATTGTACAACTCGTTGCACTTTCTGTCTCTCCACCGATCTCATGACCCACATTGGCTGTAGAACAAGGTTCAGTAGGTTAGTAATACAAAAAGTCAGTGTAAGTTAAAAGACATTTGAAAGAAACGTGCATGTCACGGTTAAGAGTACTATATTACGGAATTCACTTCCCGTTAGATAGACATTGTATATCTGACAAGAGAGAACAATTGCAAGTGGATTATTTCTAGCAAAATGGCAAAAAGTATTGGCAATGCATCAGCGTGGTTAACACATCAACATGGCCAGTTTTAGAAAAACAAATTATAAACTTACAGTCACTATTGTCAAATTCCTCGCAACATATTTATGTAGAAATTGCAGATCACAAACAACATGTGAGACATCACCACCGGAGTAAAACTCCTCCATATGAGATGAGCCAGCTGTATCCAGAGCTTTGCAGACCTGCAATCCATTTGGTTTAAATTTAATTGGTTTATTGCAGTATTTCACAAAATCACACCTCATTCTTGATGCATTAGTAATAAGGTACTTAGCATGAGATTACTACATATGTGACATATGCGATTACGGGCATTACTGGCCAGATTCGCAGTTATCGTACATAAAAGTGCACAATTCATACAATTTTTCCTATACAATTACTGTGATTACTGGCCAATAACACTACTGTAATCATGGACGTGTAATTTACCCTGTAATGAATTGGATATGACCTTGTACGGCCGATTTTGGTCGACAATTTTGCCAAATCAAGCTAAGTCCTGAATTTTGTCTATCCGTATACTATTTCTTTTGTCTTTTACCTTAATATGCTGCAGGTCAAATACGCTGCAGGTCATGAATAGTAAGTCGTGAAGGTAGTGAGAGTCACCAGAGGAGTTAATTCAGCAGTGTCAAACCAACAAAAAAGAATGTGATCCAAAAAATAAAAGATTTTTATGCTGTTTTTTTGTGTAGAAATCAGAGATATAGTACATGACCAGGAGAATCAAACATTTCACCTGTTCCTTGACACCAAGCGGTAAATTTGGATCAATAAAGAAGGAACCACCTCCAAGGATAGTTTCTTCATGTGAAACTACTGCCTTGTGCTCCTGATGACAGATATTTTCTTGAAACATTTGACCAACCACCTCCGTTATCTTCTTCACATCACCAAATTCAGCAACGACAGTTTCCATGTTGTGACAGTCCTTCTCCAGTTCACCACATAACTCTGTAGTTTCTCCAGCTCCCAGTCCGGAGCAGATTCTTCTGTTCCACACATTGTCCAACTGACAAGTCGAATCGCCGATTGAATATTTTTCAATTTGTCCACTTCATTAAGCCTTCCTTCTCCATTTCCTCCATTCTGCAATTTCAGATTCATTCCACCAATGTCCACTCACTTTTCATTTCTTCCATCTATTTCCATGAACGCCTTTCCTCTCCCTCTCCTCTTCCTCCCTCTCCCTCTCCCTCCTCCTCTCCCTCCCCTCTCCCTCTCTCCTCTCCTTCGACGACTCCCTCTCCCACTCTCAATCCCTTTTTCTCTCATTCTCCATCCCCTCTCCTCTTCCTCTCTCCTCCTCTTCCTACTTTTTCAGCCTTCGCCCACTCCTCAACTCCCTCCCCCCCCCCCCCTCTCTCCCTCCCTCTCTCTCCCTCTCCCTCTCCCCCCCCCCCTCCCTCTCCCTCTCCCTTTCCCTCCCCCTTTTCTCCCTCCCTCTCCCTCCCTCTCCCTCTCCCTCTCCCTCTCCCTCTTCCTCGCCCTCTCTTTCTCCTCATAGAACAAGCCAGCTTACCTTGAAGCCTCACAGAGTCCAAGAACCACTGAATCTTCACAATATGCCTTCCGTACTTAATTGCATGTTTTACAGAATGCTGTAACTTAGCTCCAAACAGTCTGTAAAGAAAAGTCAAAGTACTTCTCTCTTTATAACTTTCTATCCTAGATCCAATAAAGCATCCATATATTAACAACTGCTTGTAAGTTTTGAGTTATATTAATATTTCATGTAGCTTTTGAATGTTTGGAAAAAATTTCTGGAGTGAGAAATTGAAGACAGATTAACTACTTTTAAACTCGTATTTAAAAAGAAAGTAGAAAACGGATATCTGCACAATAAGGTGGGTGCATTTAGGTGTTAAATTGCAATCATATTCGCCTCCCAGCGCCTCTGTTCTCTCCTTTACAAATTTTCTTTCCTCTGCATCAAAATCAAAAAAAATTACATTCAGCTCTTATTTTGTCCAGTGAGCCAATAGACTTTGTAATAATATTCGCACTGTATAGCCATCCGCACTAAATAAGCACTGAAAATAACTTTTCATCCTAGGGTAACTTTACTGGAGAAAACTTGGCAGTGCTTTGTGGAAAACCGTACAACGTTATTTTTTGTCAGGATCTTGTATTTCTTTTGCAATTTACTCAATTTTCAATTCATAAAATTAGGTTAGTCACTTCATGCATTCTACCAGTTTCGGCTAGCCTTGGTTTACTTCTTACCTTTTGTTAGTCCTGTGACGCATATTTGTAAACCTAAAAAGATATGCGATTTGTCAGAGGATACCTCTCCTGGCATTGTTGAAACAAAACGCTGGATTCAAATTAACACTACAATATGAAATCTGAAGTAAATGTTGTCAATTCTTTTGCATCATTTTTTTGTCAATTTCTGTTGAAGAAGTTTTCGAAAATGTTACTGAGAACGTGGCTGCAGGATTGCAGATGGCTCTGTTAGACTTTTGAATTTGAATTCGAAAATCCTTGAATAATGCGAGATACGAGGCGAAAATCGCAGCCGTCCAACATAGTTATAGCTGTTAACTTAGTTCAATTATCGAAGCTGCAGTTTTCTGGCCAATTTGGTGAATAAAATAAAGTGGTAGAAAAAGATAATTTTTAGTGCATTTAGCATCAGGCACACTACAGGGCTCATCGTTATTAGCGTTAAGTGTGGTTCGCATGTAAATTAGCTTCCTATACCTGTTAGCCGCCGGATATAGCGGGAACATTACTTAATATAAAGCATAAAATAGAGCAATGGAACCAAAAATAATGTTCAATTCTACTCTAGTTAATACGTTTCGTACCATTTTCAAACCCCAAAAAGATATCTTTTGTACTTGCACTTAAAAAGTGTTGATGCCAGCTCAGCTTAGATGATTCAAAGTCGATACAAAAATTGGCGTGCCAAAATTATTTTTAATGTTTCTTTTTGACACAGATACACACATACACTAATTTAGCGTTTACGCTATTTTTTTTTGACACAAATAACGATGAGCGGTGTAGTTTTAACACAAAATCGTTTGGTCACCATTTGCCTGCCACAAACATTTCATAAATAGCGTGAATGAACAATGAAATAAATCGAACTAAGAAACGCTAAATGCAAGTAAATCATAAATCTCTTACAGGCACTCTGCGAGTTCTTGAAAATCTAGGCTTTCAACTTTTCGCGTTCTAATCACTGTAACCGTCCGTGTATGCCGAGAACTGTCCCAGTTTCACACAGTTCAGATACAATCGACGCTCAAGCTGCTGACGAGGAGAATTACATATAACAGCTCCTGTGACTCCCGAATGCTTCACCGTACCTCGTGTACAAGTTCGTACCTACTACAGTACACAGCGAATCGTAATTAGAGTAAATAACGCTAATTCAGTCGCCCTAAATTTCGACTCTTTCACCTTAAATAGAGTAAATGATTCTAATTTTTTCATTATTCTATTTTAGGTAAGGTTTAATTAGCGTCAAAAATTCTAATATAGTTCTAATATAGTTCACTTTAAATAGTGTGGAATACGGAGGACGTCCAACCGTGCAAAATTGTACTTTTATAAGTAAAAAGGTACAAATAGTGATTTAATAGAATCGCGCTCGCACGTGAAATCGCACTAAACAAAAATTCAATCACATCGAAAAAAAGCCATTCGCATAACTCTCGTCCGTCGACAGCATCGTCGTCAGTGTGAACATTAACTGACATTCAGCGCGACAAATATTACTAACGTCATAATGACGTCAAAACTATACGGACTAACAGACTCTGTACGTCTACGTAATTTAGTGTTCGTAATTTCAGCGCGGATAATAACTGCCGACGCAACCCAATATAGAGTACTTAAATATTAAATAAATTAGAGTAAACTTCCTCTGTGAAAAAGTTCTATCACACAAATTAGCATTCATAACTCTAATTGTTTTTTTTTGTTTTTTTACTCTAATTTTTTCATTACTCTAATTACGATTCGCGGTGTACTGTACACCGTCAATCGCTATTAGAGTATATAACGCCAATTCGGTGCCCTTTTTTCAAAAAAAAAAACCCGAAATACAATCAATGATACTATTTTTTCCATTATTCTAATTAGGTTTTTTTTTCAATTAGCGTTAATAATGAAAGTACACTGCGATGGAAATAGTGTGGCGTACGGAAAGAGTATTTTCGTACGAAATGGTACTTTTTGAATTACAAAGGCATAAAAAGACACTTAACATTATTGCGCACACATGTGAATGTGCACTTGAAGAAAGAGACGCAAACTCGTCGAAAAAAATCACGTTCTCATATGTTCGTCCGTCGACCGTGTGAACAGCGCAATGACGTACGAATTGTCAGATTTTGTACGAATACACATATTACTGTAGACATCGAAAGGGCGGGTATTTATTATTCAGGACAACCCAAATTACAATTAGGGGTTAATTAATATATATATATTTTTTCAAATAAAAAAAAATCCCGATTAGTGTTAATAACACTAATTTTTTTTTTACGCTATTTATTCCTTTACTCTAATAGCGATTGACGGTGTACTGTAGTCCGCCACCCAGTCTCCAATTTGTCGTACATTTATCGTACCGGTCCGACGCCCCCTAACGGCTGCGCGCATGGTTCGTCGCTGACGTCGCTTGCCGTCGCCAAACGTCGCCAACAGTCGTACAGAACGGCCCAGCGGGCCATTCCTTGCCTATATAAACTTCACTTCTTCGCAAATTTTCGAAGAGAAAAACATCTAAGCATCTTACGTACCATAGTTGTCAAAATCTTAATGGACCCGCCTCTCCCTTACACCGGATTCTCATCTTCAACCGTCCGTCCCACAGATCCAGCGGCGCGATTTAAAGCCTCTCAATCACTCAGCACGCTTCAATCCTCTCCTACACAGGCTCCGGCTCCTCCGCCAACTCCCCCGCCTTTGCGTACGGATGCCGTCGAATTTCTAGCCGATTTGCAGTCCGGAATGGCCGCGTTTCTTGGAATTAAAGCGGCTCCTCAGCACGGAAACGGGCGGCCGCAAATTACGTGGACAGGTTCACCTCGCCCGGTTACACCTCCAGTACGGACATTGGCGGACGGAAAACCGACGGCGCTCCAAATTCCGATGAGAAATACCGGCGGTCGAAACTCGCATGCAGAGACATGCAAGGTGATGGAGAGTCCCAGTGCAGTGACGCCTACAAACGTGACGCCTACAAGAGCGCGAGGAGTAGAAGGAAATGGAGGTTCTAGGAAAGGTTTGGAGGACCCTTCTGCTAATTTGGATGAGGTAAATACCGCTTCAACTAAAGTGAAAATGATGCATCTTTACACGTTGGTTTTTAAATTAAAAACATATGAATTATATTTTGAGTGTTTACATTGCCAAATTCAATATAGCTAAGAAGCTGTTTTGTGTTTTTAGAAATCAACCCATTATTGTTAAGAATGGCGGCCGGGAAACCATGAGCAGATATATCTACAAAAAGATATAATATTCCATTTTTTTTCTTGATTCGCAGACAACAGATTTCCAAGGTAGTTTTAGCACGTGGGTAAAATTTCCTCTACCGACAGAAAACCCTGACACCCCAACAACACCTTTGGAACAAACAAAACAAGAATATTCTTATTCTAGTCCTAAGGAAGAAAAATCAAATGGTCTCCGAAGCACACAATCGCCAAAGCCTATAGTAGAAACACGACAAATGTCACAGGTCACTAAGGGAAATCAGTTGGGTTCGCCGCACCGTTCAGTTGGGAACTCAGTTTTCACGGAGGAAAAAAAAATAACAGCACCAGTTAAGGAAACATGGAACATAGGGCCTTCGTCTCCGAAAGGGATGACCCATTCTCGTGCTCGAGAACTAGGCTTAGGGTTTCAGCAAAAGGTGAGAATTTTCACTTACGTATTTTTTGTTGTTTTTTTTATTTAATCCATTTCATTTTTATTAAGAGTTAGATAGTTAGATTTTAAATTACGAGACTCCTGAAGTCGGGCATTTGATTAAGCAAGCCACATATGGTAAAAAAAATCAGAAAGATAAAGTTTGAAATAATTTGGACATTTTGAGGCGTTTCAGACATTCAAGATATTTGTGCTCTTAAAGTGTTGAATTAGGAGAAAATAATTAATCGGGTGACAGCCCCATGGTCATTTTTTGAAAGAGCTAAAACTTAAAAGACATTTGGGTTTTACAATTTTGCTCGTCTTCACAACATATGAATTTTTTGCATCCTTAATTTCTAAAAACTTCAAACATAATTTTTTTCTTAACAAATAGTCAAACTCATCTCTGACCCAATTTACATTGTGAAATTAAAAACCAAAAATCGTAAAAAAAAAAAAAAAAACACTAGCTCCTAAAACGTTCTAGTCACAAAGAAGAAAAACATAAAAAAAAGCTTCCGAATACTTCTTAACTTATTTCATATTTAACATCTTCTGACTGGTTCAATAATGTTAACACATATCATAATTTAAAGCATAAACAAGAAACAAACCTTTCTAGTGTCAAGAAAGTGATTTTTTTTTTGTTTTGTTTTTCTTTTACTCCGTTTTCCTTTAGGGTGATTATCCTGAAGCTCTCAAGCACTTCAATCTCGCAATACAATTGTATGAAGAGGAGAGACTAAAAGGAAAACGAATTGATTTAAATGACCTTATGTTGACGTATGCGGCAAGTGCAAAATGTCAAAAGGTACAAAACAGTGTCCATCTTTGGTCTCCGAGTTTTTTGTTCTATTTTTCCAGTGGCGTGCTCTATGGTATTCACTTGTATGTTGTTATATGGTAATTAGGCAAATGAGGGCCAATTTTTTGAGTTTTTTTTAGTTTTTTTGAGGTTTTTTTGAGGTTTTTTTTTGAGTTCTTTTTTTTGAGTTTTTTTTTTTTAGTTTTGGAAGTAGGTCCATGGAAACTGACTTCTCAAAAGGGAAACTCAGTAACGGGTTTTTATATTTTTTTATTTTTTTTTCTCTAGATGAGGTGACCTGTGCCTGACATCACACAGTTGCAAGAAAAGGAAGGAAACTGAAAAATAATTATTTATGTTAAATGTGTTGTTGTCAAGTAAAAAGAACTGAAATGCTACTGGCATTCCTAATTGTTTTGACAGTTTGTCTATATCTTCTTTATCATGTCCTCTCAATTTTGACCGTGTTTGAATTATTTGTTTTTTTACTGCCACAATTCTTCAAATAAATACAATTCCTCCCTTGATTTTTTTTTCTCCCTTATCCATCCTTTTGCCCAATTAGAAACTCAATAATTCAACATTGAAATTTTGCTCAAATTCACTAAATGACATTCTATCCTACCTTAAGTTAACGTAATCCATTGATTCCGATGTTAGTAAAATTTCCTATCCCCGTTTTTTACACTCCCTCTCCCAATAATTATATTATCTCCAACTATTCATTTTTATTTTTCCATATCAGGTACGTGTAAACCATAAAACTATTTTAGCTACATGATGTGACGTTCCCACACGTCTTCCCAATTAGTTTTTTAATCACCCTAACCAATTTTATTTATTTTATTATCTCAGGGACTTATATACTAAACCTTAACCTTAAACCTAATGACATTTATATTTTCTTTTTCTTTTGTCAGGAACTTGGGGAATTTACAAAAGCCATAAACACATGTTGTACGGCTCTCAGTGTGGATCCCGCCTCCGTTTTAGTTTTTGAGTGTCGAGCTTCTTCATTTGAAGCCTTAGGACAATACAAAGACGCTTTAAAAGATTACGAAATTCTTCATCGTTTGGTTCCTTCTTCGCTACTTTTTACGGTTGGATTGGTGCGACTAAAAAAGATCGTCGGTGGGACTTGAGACTTAGAATTTGGGAATTTGGGAATTTAGGTATTTGGGAATTTGGGATTAGTCTGGTATAATGTCTTTATTGTCTTCGAGGAAAATATGAGAATCAAGGTATTTTTTTGTATATTTGTTTTTTGATTTTTTGTGAAAAAGGTGTATATATGAGATAGGTTCTAATTGAGGGATAAGGTGTGGAAACAAGGAGGAATGAAATTGGTTTTAGAATTGAAAGTAGAATTTTAAGAGAAGGATGTTTTGGTATTTTTGCGAGAAGTTAGAGGATTAGTTTGTAAATAATTTTTAAGGAGGTTGTAAATGGTTTGTAACTTTGGTGTGTGGAGGAGTTAATAGTTTGTGAAGATGTTTTGGAGGATATGAAAATAATTTCTGGATAGATAATTTGGATTTTGAAAATAGTGTGGATAGTATCACAAAAAAGTAACATAATAAAGTAGTGAAATAGATAGTAAAATAGTTTATAGGAGATTACAGTATTTGAAGAGATTTGTATATATATATATAAAATATGTGGCGACATTTTTTTTGTTTGGGAATAAATTGATATTTTGACTAATAAAAACACTAAAAACACTCTGAGACTAACAATATGAAAAAAATCACGCAATATGACGTTAAAACAATAAGTTCTTAACATCTCTATTGAAAACAAAGAAAAAGAGAGTTAATATTCGACTGTACAAAAAACAAATATGTTAATGTGGATATCTAAATTTGAATAAAATTGGACATAAAATCAAATTTCAAGAGGGGTGTTATTGTCATAAAGAATCGATTTGTATAAAAAAGATAAATGGGTTGTGTAATAGAACAACGCGGGAAAGTACCTAAGATGCGCGGAACGAAATAATTTTGTAATATTTTGAATCAAGAAGTACAAAAAAGTGATTCATAAACATGAAATTGAAAATAAAGAAAAAGTTTTTTTTTTTTTTAATTTATTATTATTATTATTATTATTTTATTTATTGAAAATCAACATTTTGCATTTGCCTCAAATTCTTGAAACCGCCCTTCTTATCTCTAATCCACACTAAAATGTGATATATATTTGAGTTAGTCCCGTGTTTTTAAGAACATCCTCTTCATTTTAGGCTCATGCCCAGACAAAAATAAACAATAATAATAACAAAAATAAACAATAATAATAACAAAAATAAACAATTATAATAACAAAAATAAACAATAATAACAAGAAAAATAAGCAATATTAATAACACAACTAAACAAAATTAATCATAATAATAACTAAAAACAAAACACACAAACACAGAGTGAAAAGAAGCACACAAGAAATCCGGATACTGTACAGTGGATAAAAAAAGGAAACAAAAAGAAAAAAACTATTATATGGATTTATGAACTTCGTTCGGTGAAGATAGAGACATAAAAAGAAGGAGGGACGGAGGGAAGGAGGGAGGGGGAAGGAGGAAGGAGGGAGGGGGAAGGAGGAAGGACGGAGGGCTACGTTAGAGTTTTACGGGGTTTTAGAAAGTTGAAGGGAGAGGGGAAGAGGGGGAAAGGGGGAGAGGGGGAGAGCGGAAAAGTGAGGAATGAGTATAGTAGGAAGAGCTTTCATGCTGTATTTTATTGCATTGTTGATTGTTCACTGGTACACCGTGTATCGCTATTAGTGTTAATATTTTTTTTGCCACTTAAGACATCATTTCTCCGTACACAATTGTCTGATTAAGGATCTAACGGTGTCGATTGAAAGGTAAGATTATCAGCATCCGATTGGCTTTTTCAAATTGAAAATCGGACAAGTGTGTACAGAGAAAAGATGTTTTAAGTGGCAAAAAAAATATTAACACTAAGGGTACTTTCGCATGTAACCGAAACTTAGTCTTGTTACTTTGTTTTTTAGCGAAGATTCTCCGTACAACTTTCAGAGTATTCGTATGTAAAGAAATGAAATCGTAACTTTAGATTGTGACGGAAGTAGACGTGGGTGTAATTTGTGACGATTGTAGACGAGTACAAAACTCGCGACAATTGATGACGTTTACAAAATAGCGACGGCTGCAGTACAGTGTTCATCGATCTGCAGATGTTGGCAGCGATAAAACATTTGCAGTAGTTAACAGCGCTCAAAACATGAGCAGATGTTAGCAGTGTTTAATGTGGGTGCAGATGAAGGCAGTGTTAGATTTCAATGCTAAAGTAAAGAAATGTATGCTTATGAGACTTTCAACATGCCTCTTAGAAGCGATTTTTTGTTTCATTGTTCTGATTCAAAGCCAATGTAC
>JBBHKE010001097.1:30000-34660 GCA_037447655.1 Zygnema cylindricum | reverse complement strand
TACGGCTCTCAGTGTGGATCCCGCCTCCGTTTTAGTTCTCGAGTGTCGAGCTTCTTCATTTGAAGCCTTAGGACAATACAAAGATGCTTTAAAAGATTACGAAATTCTTCATCGTTTGGTTCCTTCTTCGCTACTTTTTGCGGTTGGATTGGTGCGACTAAAAAAGATCGTCGGTGGGACTTGAGACTTAGATAGTTTTTTGAACATTTATTTTTTGATTTTTTGTGAAAAAGGTGTATATATGAGATGGGTTCTAATTGTGAAAATAGGAATAAGGTGTGGAAACAAGAAGGAATGAAATTGGTTTTAGAATTGAAAGTAGAATTTTAAGAGAAGGGTGTTTTGGTATTTTTGCGAGTAGTTAGAGGATTAGTTTGTAAATAATTTTTAAAGGAGGTTGTAAATAGATAATAACTTTGGTGTGTGGAGGAATTAATAGTTTGTGAAGATATTTTGGAGGATATGAAAATAATTTCTGGATAGATAATTTGGATTTTGAAAATAGTGTGGATAGTATCACAAAAAAGTAACATAATAAAGTAGTGAAATGGATAATATAATAGTTTGCGGGAGATTACAGTATTTGACGAAATTTTAGCATAGAATATTTGTATATATATATATATATATATATATATAAAATATGTGGCGACATTTTTTTTGTTTGGGAATAAATTGATATTTTGACTACTAAAAACACTAAAAAAACTCCGAGAACTAACAATATGAAAAAATTTACGCAATATGACTATAAAACAATTAAGTTTTTAACATCTCTATTGAAAACAAAGAAAAAGAGAGTTAATATTCGACTGTACACGAAAAAAAATGTTAATGTGGATATAAATTTGAATAAAATTGGACATAGAATCAAATTTCAAGAGGGTATTATTGTCATAAAGAATTGATTTGTATAAAAAATATAAACGGGTTGTGTAAAAAAACTACACGGGAATGTACCTAAGATGTGCGCAACGAAATAGTTTTGTACTTTTTTTAATCAATAAGTACGAAAAAGTGATTCATAAAAATGAAATGGGAAAAAAAAAGTTTTTTTTTATTTATTTATATTTTATTTCTTTATTTATTTTATTGAAAATCAAGATTTTTTTGCACTTGCCTCAAATTCTTCAAACCGCCCTTCTTATCTCTAATCCACGCTAAAATGTGATATGTATTTGAGTTAGTCCCGTGTTTTTAAAAACATCCTCTTCATTTTAGGTTCATGCACAAAAAAAAGTAAAAAATAATAATAAAAAAAAGAAACAGTAATAATAACAAAAGTAAACAATAATAATAACAAAAATAAACAATAATGATAAGAAAAACAAACAATAGTAATAACAAACCTAAACAAAAGTAAAAACAAAACACACACACACACACACACACACACACATAGTGAAAAGAAGCACACAAGAAATATGGATATTGTACAAGGGATAAAAAAGGAAACAAAAAGAAAAAACTATTATATGGAATTTATGAACTTCAATTTGGTGAAGACAGAGACATATAAAGGAGGGACAGAGGGAAGGAGGGAGGGGAAAGGAGGGAGGGGGAAGGAGGGACGGACGGAGGGCTACGTTCGAGCTTTACGGGGTTTTAGAAAGTTGAAGGGAGAGGGGAAGAGGGGGAGAGGGGGAGTGGGGGAGAGTGGATAGGAGAGGAATGAGTAGAGTAGGAAGTGCTTTCATGTTGTATTTGTTTGCATTGTTGATTGTTCACTCGTACATCGTGTATCGCTATTTAATGTTTTTTTTGCCACTTAATACCTCTTTTCTCCGTATACACTTGTCCGATTGAGAATCTAACGGTGGCGGTTGAAAGGTAAGATTATCAGCTTCCGATTGGCTTTTTCAAATTGAAAATTGGACAAAAGTGTACGAAGAAAAGATGTTTTAATTGGCGAAAAAATTATTAACACTAATAGCGATACACGGTGTACTATATTGTTACCGTACTGCCCTGTGTTTTTAGTACTACCGTACACCTTAAACTATTATTAGGGCGCGCCATACTGGTTTTCTTCACCCATGCTCATAAAGTCATCAACTACACCATGAATCGCTAACTACTGTTAATGTTTTTTTCGTCTCTATACACATCTTTTCTCCGTACACGCATGTCGGTTTTTAGATCTGACGAATGCGAGTGAAAGTTAAGATTCTCAGCTTCCGATTGACGGTCTCATTGAAATTCGGACATGAGTGTACGGAGAAAAGATGTTTTAAGCGGCAAAAAAATTTATTAGCGCCAATATTGATACACGGTGGTGTGGATAACATGTTTTTTTTGAAGTTCAAAATGCTTCACGTAGCGAGACATAATTTAATGGAGCTACTAATAACCCGCCTTAAGGGTAACGTTCCATCGGGCGAAAAGTGGGGAAGTTTACAGAAATCCGCTACTCTCCGTACCAGATCATACCGCCTATTTGTTTTTTATACGAAAAACAACATTACAGAGAATCTTGCCAATACTCTCTGAAGCATAGTTCAAAAGTAGGTGATAGTACACCCAGACAATATGCCTATTGTACGCAAAACATACAATATGACCTTAAGACCCATATTGTATTGGTCGCAAAATGAAAAAGAAAAGTAACAGGGCTGAGTTGCACATTGTTCCATAGAGAATTAAACGTCATCGGACGGTCGCTGATCAAAGTAGCGATCAAAGTAGCGATTTAAGAAGATCACATGAAAAGCCCACAACGCAACTTGAGCCTACCAAGGGCCTACCATAAAACACCTACTTTTGAACTATGCTCCGAAGGTCTTGGAGGTAATACTGGCTGTCGGATGTTTATCTGCGAGGAGTTCGCTTCATTTTTCTCTGTAACTGTCAACCCAAGGAGGTGGGTTGGCAGTACAGAAAAAAAAAATTAGTGACACGCTGGACGATTAAGCTACGTGTCATGATGTAAAACCAACGAAAAATCTAACTAAAAATCTTAAGATTTGCAGATGACAGGCGCTTTTCAAAATACAACCGAAAATAAAAACGAAATTTCGTAACATTCCTTCGTCACGCTATTTTCAATAACTTTTGTTCGTCACACTATTTCTCTCAAAGAACTTTCGTTATGTTCGAAAACAGAAACCCTAAAAATTGAGTTGGCGTACAAACTGGCGTATGCAAAAAGTATAAAAGTTTTGTCGTATGATTACTTCGTACGCAGGTATATGGTACGCAAGTGAAGATTTGAAGTTAAGTTTGTCGGTGCTAAAAATATGAAAGATACTCAATATCGGATCGTAGCTTGCGTGGCGCCATTCAATTTAGAACACGTGGCTTACAGAGTCTTCGTGATGGAACATCGAATCATAGCCTGTACCCACCGGAGCATTTGTAACTTTTTGCCCATTCCGATGATTTTCCGAAAACTCATCGGAAAACGGGTGTCGTTCACACCAAAATTATGGCACGTAACTCTGATCGAAGGTGTCCTATGACACGTCATACGCTTTGACGTCATCAGACAAAGGCGCGAAAACAAACCTGCAGATTTTCAAATTTACACCTTGAATCGTTATCAGCGTATAGAAATTATTAGTGTAAAGAAAAAATTAGCGTCATTCATTCTAATTTAGTACCAGAAGACGTGGCAAATTATGGTCCGCGTCTTTAAATAATGTAATATTCTATTTAAGGTATCAATGTCAAAATTTTGGGGTGCCGATATAGCGTACATAAGGCTAATAACGATTCACGGTGTACTATGTTCGAAGGACGACGACGGTGGCTCAAAGTCATGCAGATTTTTCGCGCGAAAAAAAAGAAATAGCCGTTCGGATGTTGTTTTTCCTACGTCAGCTTTTCGGGTTACCGTTGTCCTGTTTCTCAGAAAGACGCGACTTTTACCCTACTTCTATATCCCGCAATACTTTGAGGAAGTTCGTTTGTACGGTTTTCCGAGAACTTCCGAAATCTACAAAAGTCGGTGCTCGGAAAGCCGTACATTATTCGAACGTCCGTTTGTTGCGGAAGTGAAATTTTTCCCGGTGGGAACACGCTATCAATCGACGAGTTGGCCGGAACTTCACCCTTAACAGTTAAACACTTACGATTTACCAACGCTAATAAGGACATAGGCGTAAGGTACCGTACATTAAAGTACGATACCATGCCGTATCGTACTGTAACGAGACTTGCTGTACGGTACTGTACCATCGTCCTGTTTGGCATAGGAAGCTTCCGCCTTCCTTACGGGGGACGGTCTTCAACACTATTTTGCTGCCGGATCAAATGTTGCGGGCGCCTTCCGGGAAGCTTTCCTTGGATTCCGTTTAACCGTTTTGTTGATTCTGTTCGATCGTCCACCGTTTTTCACCGTTTTTTCAGCGGTTAGGGGAGCCGTTGGCTGCCACGTGGCTGCCGCCGCTCGAGGTAATTTTATCTGCCTTTGTCTGAAGAGTGAGTACGAGCAAGTTATTGATTCATAGTTCGTACAAATGCACTAAATAAAGAAGCTGACTAACCCTAACAAACTTAAAAAAACCCTAATAATAGTCAAAAAAAGCACTTCAAATCAAAACTCGAAAAACCTGGAAAATGAATAACAAATCCTATATATTTATATAAAAAAAAACCTAGAACTTTCAAGAAATGAAAAAGACCTAAAAGTACCAACAAACCCTAAAAACGCTAATAAACC
>JBBHKE010001097.1:0-27500 GCA_037447655.1 Zygnema cylindricum | reverse complement strand
CCCCTTTCCCTCCCTCCCTTCCCTCTCAATCAAACTCCCTCTGATTCCCATGTGAACTGAAACTCTTATTCAATTCCTCAAACAAAACTCTAAACCAAAACCCTAATCCAAATCCCATGTAACCCTAAATCCTCTCAAAGCCTTCGATACTTTTTCAAAACCCTTAAAAAATCTTAAAAAACCTTAAAAAAGCCCTAAAACGACGCTTGAATCCGATACCAATACCAGGTCCGTTGCCGCCAACGGCTCCGTCACATGGGACACCGTTCCATCGTCTCCTACGGCGACCTTGGACAACATGTGTACGGTCGGACGGGACAACATATAGTGGAGACTTTTGTCCTACTCTCCCAAGGGGGATGTTGCATCTCATATCTCCTTTTCATTGGCCAAAATTTGGCCTCGTTTGAGGTTTTGTCGTGGACGAATAAGACGAATCTTATATGGATGTTGGCGCCGGTTCAGGTGAGGGAGGGAGAAGGGAGGGGAGGGGAGGGGAGGAATCGCATATGAATTTTGGTGCAAGTTCAGGGTAGGGGGAGAGGAGGAAGAGGAGGGGAGGAAGGATTGGGGAGAATGGGAGTGGCGATTGAAAGAAGAAGGAAAGGAAGAAAGGAGGAAAGTGGAGAAACTGTTGGTAGAGTAGACTGAAAGAAGTCGGTATGGAGGAAGAGAAGGTTTATGAGATGGACAAGATGGAAGGAGAAAAGTAGGGAGGGAGAGGGAATATTATCCTCAACTTCGTTGTTTTTCATTTTTTTAAAAAATGCTCATAATATTTTGCAGATATTATTATCGTGGGTTCGGTCCCTTGCAAAACTTGCGCCTTTTAGTATTTTTGCCGATTTCTCAAACCTTTTGGCAATGGCGGTTGTCATAAAAGACGATTTGGGAAGCTTCAAAGACTTTTCCGAGGTTCGTGCATTCACGAATTTATCAAGTATTCCTTTCGCTCTCGGAGTCGCGTGTTATTGTTTCGAAGGTTTTTCGATGACTTTACCTTTGGAAGCTTCCATGAAAGATCCGGAAAAGTTCCCAAAAACTCTTGGTTTTTCCATGGTTTGTATCACCATTCTATATGTGTCTTTTGGTTCAATCGGATATTTCGCCTTTGGAGATTTGACCAACGAAATAATCACGATTAATTTGCAAAATGATTGGACGACGATGGTCGTCAAGCTGGGTCTTTGTTTCGGTTTGTTTTTTACGTTTCCGGTAATGTTGCACCCCGTACACGAAATTGTCGAGTGTTGGTTTCGAGAAACGAAATTGTTTAAGGAGAAAGTATCTGCGGATGTGTTTACAAGAGAGACTATTTATAAAGGAATTCGAATGGTTATTATCCTTTTCGTCGCGACTTTAGCAATTCGAGTTCCGGGATTTGCGACATTTTGTGGACTTCTCGGAGCAACTGTTTGTGCTATGTTAGCGTTTGTACTACCGGGGTTGTTTCATATTAACGTTTTTTGGAACGACATTGGTCGCATTAGTTTCATAATCGACTTGTGTTTAATTGTTTTTGGGCTACTTTTCGCATGTTATGGGACATTTGATTCCATTAGAGCATTAATAGATGGTTCGTCAAGTCCTTTGGGATCAACACTATTCAAAGTCGGTTCAAATACTATGTAAGTTTATTGTATATCTCTAAGGTTTGGAAAAACACTAAACCTTTATTTTTGGAGCATATGCCGGGCATGTTTATAGGACATGTGTTTTTTAGTTAAACAACAACATTTTTTTTTTCACCCGAGTTCTTAGTTATAAAAGATCGAGGGCACAATTTTGGCCTACGAGTCACCGTTTTTACAGGAAGAGTTTGAGGAATGGGTAATATTCTTCATATTAGAAGGTTTTTCTTCATATTTTTTTGGGTTCTGAATTGTAATTGTTTGTGGAAATTGACAAACGATAATAAAAGTTTTACAACATTTTACTCTTGAAAGTTGTGCCCGAGTATGGTGTAATGGCCTTTATTTTAAGTGGTTATTTAGGTATCCCTCAAATGTTTGATTGTGTCGGCCGAAAAGTTAGATAGGAATGATTTGTATTTTTGTTGTCACTGTTCTAGTGATAGGCCCTTTTCTTTTTGTCATTCTTTTTGTCTTTTCTTTATTCTTTTTCTTTTATCTTTTTAACTCGTAAAGTCTCGCTATGATTCGTTGGATGCTACCGGCCTTTAGTTTGTTCCTCTTTTTTGTTTATGATTTTGGAGGACATAAAGATATTAGGTTAAGAAGACTTGGTAAAAGGTGGATGGGAGGAAAAAGACAAAAGTGGATCGAGAAAAAGACGACTGGATCAAGAAACCCAGACTTCAAGAAGACGTTTAAATTTTTTCATCGATGTCGTATTATGACTTTCTATCTTCCTAATGATGGTTTATGACCATTACATAAAAGTTTTAATTTAAGATCCAAACATTTAATTGATTCTTGTAATTCTAATACCTCTTAATAATTCTTCTATATAATGAGCAGAATGGGATACTATTTAAAAAAAATATGAAAAAATGGCTGAAAACTTTATTAAAAAGTGAGATGGTAAATCATCTGAGTCCATGGGAACAAAAGGAAGTAGCATAGCAAAAACTGAAAAACTTCTGAGTTCAGATTAGATTTGGTTTACACGTTATTTACGAGAGTTCGAAGAATAATGAAGCAAAGAGAAGTAAGAACTTTGAATGAGTTAGACTTTTTTTTTGGAGATGTTTTATTGTTCTTGATTTTTTATGTTTGTTTGTACTTTTCATTGCTCAGGTGACTCTTAAGCAAAATCTGCTTTCTGTCAATATGTAAAAGAGCCTTATAAAAAAGCTTTATATATATATATATATATATATATATATATATATATATATATATATATATATATATATATATATATATATATATATATATATATATATATATATATATATATATATATATATATATATATATATATATATATATATATATATATATATATATATATACACATATATATATATATATATATATATATATATATATATATATATATATATATAGTTTCTCTCCTCCCTTTACTCCTCCCTACAAGTACAAATTGTAAATGATAACATTTTGGAAGAGAATAAGTATCCACCAAAACCATTTTTTCTGAATTCCAAATCTGGTAGAATCTGCAATGGATGGTGCTTGATTGATGCCTGGAAAAAGAAACAGAGAGAACCTTTTATGCCGTAGATTATTTTCTTTTTTGAATAGAGAAAAAAAAAACTACAGATTAAATCTTATACTAAGTTTTATATAGACGGAAAAACAATTTCGGAATTCCCAATCACCAAATATGGAAAGTGAAGATATGAACAATCCAACAGATGTTTATCACTTTGCATACAGAAAAAACATCCAGAAAACAAGCAAAACAAAATTGTAAAAAAAAAAATCAAGAACAAGACAAAAACAGTTCAATACCACTGAAAAACATGAAAACACGACAAAGAAAAAACGTGCGGTCAACACCAAAAGTCTTCATCGAATCCGACTGTCCATAGACTAGGGGAAAAAAAAAAGTCTTTGTTGTATCTATATCCACAGTATTCATGTCTTTCTTGAAACTTTCTTACCCTTATTCACATTATTTTTTTTACTTATTTACATTTTGACATGTGGGGGAAACCAAAAAACAGTTATGAGGAAGAAAAAAGGAGTCGTTAAAATAACTCCATCCACTTTCCTAGAAACAATTTCTTATTCTTTTTCTCTTTCTATTTACAACTAAGTAAAACCACTTTCTGAATATCCGCAAAAACTCAAAAAAAAGGAAAAAAAAAACAAACAAAAAAAAAAAAAAACAAATATATCCTGTACAAAAACCGCCTCTGATCAGAAAGAAACTCCAAAACATCAGCTCCTGGTTCTTTGTCTCCCAACAGTTTCAAAAATTTCCGTAAACTTGTGGCTTCTCACAGAAAATTCAATACACCACCAGCTACAGTACTGGCTCCATGTTCCAAACAGTTACAGTTACAGTTTCACAGATTTCCGTAAACCTGCGGTTTATTTTCCTCCGCCTCTTCAGTAGTCACTGTACTCTCAAGTGTCGTCTCTACTCCTTCTTCCGCACTCGCATGGTCCACGAGAAGATTCAATCGTTGCCGATCTTCGTCCGACAAAAGCTCGTCGATATCGAGATTTTTCTCGGTCCAAAGAGCGAAAACTTTACAATAATTTTCATGAGCAGTCTGGAGTCTCGTTTGAGCTCCTTGGAGTCTTGCATCCATTTTTAAATCGTCTGCAGGTTTAGAAGCACTCCGTACTCCGTACATAGTTTTTTCGTACTCTTTTTTAGAGTTTTTAATCTCCTCGAGACTTGATTCGACGACATCTGTCAGTTTTCTGCCCTTACGGCCAGTGAGAGTGTCCATGATTCCCGCCATAGTCGTACGAACTTGCAGAAGCTTTGTTGCTCGAAGTACGGACGGTTTTTTTGTACGGAGGGAGATTAGGGTTCGGGTTCGAGTTAGGGTTAGGGTTGCAGGGAAGGAGGAAGTACCAATAGGAGTAGTTTTTAGAACCGAGGGTCCAACGAAACGTAGCATAGTGACGAAAATTAGGTTAAGGATTTTGTTTTATTTATATGCTGGAAAAGAGCGAAACGTGAGAAGGAAGGTAAGAAGGAGAACTTTGAGGAAAAAAAATTAAGAGAACAATCAACAATGGTCAGGGAATTTTTTTTTAACCGTCCGGAATTTTTTTTTCTTTTTTCCTTGGGAGGCGGATGGAAAGAAACAATCGAGAAATTTAAGTGGATGTAGGAAGAAAGAAAAGAAAATAAGCCGAAGGTTCTAGAGTAAAACTTGTAAGAAGATGACACGTGGACATGAAAAAGAAAAGTCATGCATTTTTAACATGCAAATGAGAGGATCGGCGGGCGAGCACACCGTTTATCGCTATTAGTGTTAATGTTTTTTCGCCACTTAAAAATATATTTTCTCCGTACACAACTGTCGGATTTTCGATCTGACGGCCGCGATTGAAAGTTAAGATTCTCAGCTTCCAATTGGCGGTCTCAAATTGAAAGTCGGACAATCGTGTACGGATAAAAGATGTTTTATGTGGCGTAAAAAATGTTAACACTAATAGCGATACACGGTGTAGTGCCAAGGCGAGGATGCCACCTCTATTCGGTCTCATGCTTCGGTACATGTTTTAGTATCGAAAAATAAAAGGCTTTATGCACCATAATTGAACACAAATTGATTGTGGATAATTTACATCCACATACTGCAAACAGATAATAGTGTATCTTTCTCAGTTTTTACGATGATGAAAAGCATTGATTTGACGATTTGTACTTTGTGTGAAATACTTCAATTTGAAAAATAGGTTATGAAAATTGGTGTATAATGTAATTGTCATAACGTGCTTCAATGCATCGTATCTGTTGAAACGTGCGACTTTAGGCGATAACGAAATCGGCATACGGATTTCGTACCAGTTACATCACGTGACACATCGTTACTGTAACCGGAAATCACGGGAACACACCATAGTAATTTGGGTAACTTTTATTGAGGATCGGCGATATTCAACATATCGCATGGGCGCCAAAGTGAAAACTCTGGAAAATGGCCAAGTCGGGGATCGAACCCAGGACCTTGTGTTAACCGTACACTAGCTCTACCAACTGAGCTACCCGGCCAATGTGCATGCAAGCACCTGAAACCGAATTTACGGCAATGAACGGCGCACTGGCGTAACCAGCATTTACTGCGATACACACTTGTGGAATCCGAAGTGGACATTCCTCCAACACGCCCCCACACAATGTACTCTATCTCGTGTGGCTTGCCAACGCCCTCTAGCTCTGATACCATGTTAAGATTCCTAAAATCGGAGGATAGAATGGACAATCCCAATTAATCCGTATCAAAATCGTACAGATTTCATGGCGGCTACGGTACTTTCTATGCTTGTACACGTCCGGAGAATATGATGTACAGTTGAGTGTACAGACCGTACATTTATCTGTACGGTCCGTACAATTATCGCCGATAATTATCGTTATCGGCATTATCGCCGATAAGTACCCGATATTATCGGCTACTTATCGGCGATAAGACCGGTGTCGATATATCGAACCAATATATCGATTATCGGATACCCGAAAAAAGGCCCATATCGGTTATCGGCAAATCCTTACTGATACACAACACTAATTTTTACATCATTCTATGGTCATAATGATTCAGAAATAAAGCATCGAACATGAAAAAGGCTTTATAATTCTCAGCCGATACATGGGTGAGGCAAATCTGGCTTTTGAACAGCAGCCCTTTTGTCACACCATCTACTATGATACGATTCACATATCTCAGTAAAAAAGAGCTTGAAAATTGTTCTGTTCGGAAATATGGAGAAAACATTCACCGTTTGACATTACACCCAAAAAACCCAAAGAAGCTATCATTAGACGTTGACGAAATTGTCAAATACAAGCACAAGACATGCTAAAATTAACACAAGTTTGATGCAATAACAGAAGGTATATTGGAGAGTCTGAAACTGAAATATTCATATTAAAGTCTCACAAAAACTCACAGATCCTTTTGTTTTTCTTAAAAAAAAAACAGCTTCTGTTTTCCAAATCTACACAATGCCAATAATATATTGTCAAAAAAACTTACAAGCTGTCGAAATGAGAAAATAAACGAACAAAAAAAAAAACTGCCACGTAATTACAAATGTACAAATGTAATAATCCATATCAGTGAAATCTATGAGGATAAAAGGGAATGGTACAAAGGCTAATTACAAGCACCAAAAAACTGAAGGTTTTGGCTTTGCTGTCCACTTTTTTTCTTTTTTGTACTCGGATGGCTTACCATGCGCGCTTTTTAAATAAAGTCTTGTTGACAAACTTGGTCAGTAATTACAAGCACAAAAAACCGTCAGTGAAACCACAAACTTTTCCGGTTTAATTACAAGCACAAAAACCTGATGGTAGAACCACAAGCTAGTTTGACTGCGCCATTCGAGCACTCGATTTTTTGGACAATTCCACATTTAATGCCTCCAAAAACGCTTCACCAAATTTGTCGGCGGATGTGGGACCCTGTGAGCTCAGCCACCCAAAAAATAATGTGAATAAAACCATCGTTTTTGTTTCTGAAAAAATCGGCAACTTATGACCTTCTGAAAATGAAATGTTGGGGAAAAAACTGTCATTTTTGCTTACTAAAAAAACGGTTAACTTGTACTCTTATAAAACTCTAGACATGTTACCTCCTCAAACAGATCACCAATACTAGTAAATCCTAAAAGACCCGTCACAATAAATATTTCTACCTCTTTAAATATTCAGCGAATGCATACAGCTCGTGGAGCAATTGAGAGACCATTCTTTATGTGAAATACCGCAGACGCAATTTATATGAAGAACCAATTTACATTTCACCCAGTTAAAAACAACTCAATACTGGAAGACCAATAGACTGGCTTGCCTGAGCAGTGATTAATTCACGGTCTGTCGTGACTTTAGGTAACATTGGAAAAGCCTCCACTAATACTCCTCCATTCTTTCGCAGCTCCGTTTCAACCTGTCAAAACCAATAGAATAGAAACTGAATTGAGGATATGTCCACTACCTACTACATTACCTTATTTCTACATCGAATTATTGGTCTATATGCTTCTTGCGTAATTATATATTATTGATTTTCATTGAAAAGGCCAAAAATCTCTAACAATAGAAAGTTTTCAATGAGAACTCTTTGTAATAGACCCTAATTGGGAGTTTGTCGGAGAGATACAAGAAGAGAAAGACGGATAAGTTCAATCTGAGGATGTATTGATGTGTTACAGAAATTGAAGCCTAACTTGTCAAAGGCATACCTTGTATGGCAAGTTTTGCCCCCACAAAGCTTCATTCAACTTCTCTTCTTCGTTTGAATAACAGGTTAGCTTATAGCCCTTGTACGCCCAAGGCTTGCTTACTTCCACTTGCTTGGTGGACAAAAGGGCAATAGGAGCATGACAGATCATCCCTGCATACAAAAAATAAACTCCAATCATTCTTTACTAGTGGAAATGGCATTTACACTATCTGGTGGTTACTGAAGCGATAGAACAACAGTAAATTTAAATCATTCTTTACTGGTGGAATTGGTATTTACATATTGGTAGGCTACTGAAGCGATATAACGGTAAATTTAAATATCATCATTGTCGAATAGATAACAAAGTAATTGAATTCTTCAAACAGCAGACAAGACGATGTACTAATGTTTACTAACGGGTCAGCATGAAACCCAAACTGGCCATCGCTATTAGAGTTTATCATTCCAAATCGAGTAAGTGTTTTTCTGACACCAAAATCATGAATTAGTGCTAATACGCTATTTAATTACGTGACCCATAATGAGCCACGTGGCAGAACATAAATTTAAGTAGTTGCTTATACTTCATTAGCTCTAATAGCGACGGGTGGTGTTCTACAGCAAGCATACGTTGAAGAAACTCAGTTGCAAAAAGCAAAAAATGTTTGACGCGAAAAAAGACTACCAATCAAACTTTCAAGTTTTTGGTTTGCAAAACTTGCACTGTATAACACACGGTCTACGGAAGATACTCAACCATCCTCTGACAAATATGTCACAGCATTTCTATGTAAAACGAGCCAAGCAAACCTGTTGGCTTGTTCAGATAATGGAAGTGTAAAAGAATGCGTCCGAGGTCAGCATCTTGCCATAAATCCGCCATTGGTGCATGACCTGTTTGGTCAATACAAAGAAGAATGAAAATAGGAATAATCTTAAGCCAACCTTTTCCTAGAATGAAACATAAAATAGGAACAATAATATGCCAGCTTTATGAATGTATGACCTTTTGTGTTTGCTAAAATGAAATATAATTGTGAGAGTTTGAGAGTTCATTACTACACTAGATTGGCACATAGGGAACAATCAAAAGTTCTGAAAAAAGAAATTAAAGCTTTACCAAATCTTGAACTGCTCTAGCCATGGAAAAATAAAATGTGCAACAGCCGTTGGTGGTAGAAAACTGACCTCCGGGAAGTAGCACCCCAATGAATTGGTTCAACTCCTCATCCTTGATGGACGAGAATTTTCGAGGTGAGTTGAAGGTTTTTTCTACCTCCATTTTGTGAAGTACTGCCTTCTCATTTTTCAACTCTGAACATGGTGCAATAAATTAACTGTCACTAAAAGAAAACGCATTCAATTAATAAACTGAACAGTATTTCAATCTAACACTCAAGCATGCGCTCAGAGATATTCATTTGGCCTACACAACATTGTGCAATTTGTTTTAAGTTCTATTCCATAACCTTTTCATAACCTTCCCTGTCTTTACCGTCTTACCCAAATTAACGCATTTAACTTCCATTTGAGAGCCTTGAAAGCCTGAAGCTTCAGATCTCAACCAACAAAAAATAAATGTTTTTTGATACTCATTGATTTTCTTGAACAACGTCCTACCTGACCATAGCTTCAAAAACCAAATACTACTGTCGGACATTGGATCCATCTTTGGCGCTTCCCCCGTTGGATTTGCGAACTGTATCAAAAAAATACAAATTGTTCAAGTTGTATTATTCTGATATCTGTATTTGACAGTATAGATAAAACCGACCTCGACGCTCATCTACAATTTAAATCGTTATCACAGAAGTAAGGGTACATTCTTTGTTCCTCTCCACTAGAATTTTATCCATCTTTCTCCACTGTCTTTGTTGTGTTTTTCTTTCTTTGTCTGTTTTTTCTTTATTTCTGATTTAAAGCAAAAAAAATCATGCATTACCATAACATCGAAACCATTCTCCAGCAGTTTAATCAAGGGCCTTCCTAACTCCTTTAGAAAGAATCCTGTCTCCTGTTCCTTTCCTTTCTGAAGCGTAATGTGATCAGCACCTGCCAAGAAAATGGTTCCAACCATCACCATCTTATACTCAATATCCTCCAGATTAAATTTGCAAAGTTGCAATATAAGAGAGCCACTCCAAATATCTCCCTGGTCTAATGACTAGCCTTCATGAATAGGCCTACAGTCCACTTACATAACATTTCTACACTATAATTTTGAACAGTTGAACAAAAAATGACATTCTTGTTTGACAAGTTCTCACATACGCGCGTCAAGAATGGCAGTAATAAAAAACATTTGAAAACTTCTTGCCTGTAAGCTGGTCAGAAAAGTAAGAAGATGTAAAACAAAGCCAATTTTTGACAACATTGGAATGGAAAGGCAAGTACGCATTACCAGAAAGACAAATTAACACTTTTCCTTGTTGAAGCCAATTTCCTGTATCAACTCCTTGACTAATGCCAATATCTGGTGTGGCCATCTCGCTCTTAATTTCCCTGCCAGTCAATTTGTTGTGTTTTCCAATGTCAGCAGTACTAAGTTTACAAAATTTTTGCTTAGTATTCTTCCAATTTTTTTGAGAAACGCAAGGTATGAAACTGTTTGTCCTCGAAGAACTTGCTTCAAGTTTTGATGTTACAGTCAATTCAATAGGCCTTTTCTTTGTAAAATTTACTGTACAATATTGACCAACAGAATGGCAACCCTCTGTTAGAAGTCTTGCAGCAGGGTTGGGATTTCGTGTAGCTGAAAATTCCATGAGCAGCAATCGCCTCAAACAAAGCATTGGAGATTTTTATAAACTCCCAAATTTGAACTCACAAATTTGGAGGAAAGTCTGAAGGTGAACCTGCAAGCTTAAAACTCGCAAGTTCACTTACAACCTCGTGTGAACAGGATCAATTATATCCCAATATGGTTGTGTGAACAAAGCATCCAAAGAGAGCTGAGTGACGCGTGGTCAAAAAGGCGAGATACACTGCAATGCACGTGGGAAAAGAAGCTAGGTGGCCTGTACCCTCCGTGCAGTTTTCACTTTTAAAAAGCCACGTCAACAGCATAGCTGGCATAGTGACATGGAAAATACTGTTTAGGAGTCGATGCCCTTCAGGAGTTCCCTGTCACCAGTGACAGGGAACTGAACACAAAGATATTACATAGAAAATATTCCCGTGGGACTTCCAAACTGTTACGCGAGTAAACTTCCATGCATGACTCAACTGTCGCAACGGTTTCTTACTTTCTGCTTACTACATAGAACGGATTTCGCCGTAATTACGAAACCGGTTACTGAGTGGCTGAGCCAGAAACCATCCGAATATACAAACCAATGAAACCATATGGCATAGTTGTTCAAATCGCGCGATTTTTTCCTTTTTTCCGATTAAAACGTATAATTCGTGACTTTTGAATAAATCGGAAAAAAACGCGATGTACTTTCTGTCCGGTAAACTGAACGGAGAATTTACGGAAACTGTACGGTGTGTACATTAACTTTACGGTTTTGTACCCAAAAAGTACGGAATTTGACTAAAAGATACGTTGCACTTCATAGTACTTTCTGTCCGGTAAACTGAACAGAAATTTAACGGGAAACGTACGGAATTGTACCAGAATTGTACGGACAATGACGAAATATGACGGGAACTGTACGGAAAATGTACAAACTGCGGGATATGTAAAATTTATTTTTGTTTACATGTACGGAATTGTACGGAAAAAATTCTTTAACGATTTTAACGATTTTTTCAAAAGGTTCAATGCGTTTGTTACGTATAATTCGTCGCGATTAAATCGTTCGCACGAAACGCCGTGAACAACTATGGCATATGGCAGTTCAAATGTGCAAAAAGCATAGTTGTTCAAATCGCGCGATTTTTTCCTTTTTTACGATTAAAACGTATAATTCGTGACTTTTGAATAAATCGAAAAAAAAACGCGATGTACTTTCTGTCTGGTAAACTGAACGGCTAATTCACGGAACTGTACGGTATTTTACGATAGATGTACGGTAAATGTACGGGATTTGACGAAAAGATACGCTGCACTTCGTAGTACTTTCTGTCCGGTAAACTGAACAGAAATTTTATGGGAATGTACGGAATTGAACAAAAAATGTACGGACTATTACGAAAAGATACGAAAAATGTACGAAAATGGTACAAACTGCGGTATATGTGAAATTTATTTTTGTTTACATGTACGGAATAGTACGGACATAAATTCATTAACGATTTTTACGATTTTTCCAAAAGGTTCAATGCGTTTGATACGTATAATTCGTCGTGATTAAATCGTTCGCACTAAACGCCGTGAACAACTATGGCAAAAAGTCAAAAACCATTGAAAACGCTTCATGTGGTATCCACATAATATACGCGTACTAGACCCTAAAATAGTAAAATTAGGGTAAAATACTAAAATGCCTCATAATACGCGTAAAATACGATACACAACAAATATTGTTTCCAATTGTTTTCACACATTTGAATTATGATCCAAACTTTAACAGGTTGGGCAGTTGGAAGCTGCAAGCGGAAATTTGGATCTTAGGTTTGTGGAATATAAACCGGTAAAAGTGCTTCTATGACAGCGTCAAAATTTCGAATGGTTGTAGTCAAAAGCACTTGTGAGGATATTGGATGGTTGGAGGGTCATGCACACAACTACTGCAAAGCATTAAGCATTGGTTAATCAGGTCTTGCAACAAGTAATGCTTCCATTAAACTTTAAAATCATAGTAAGCTGTACAAAGTTACTGACAATTTGGTAATACCATCATAATGCATGGACCGTCCCTTAGAAGTACGAGTTTCTTTCAGTAAGAGCTACTTTCTATAATATATATGCATGTAAAGTGTAGCGCTTTTTCTGGAAACACTACTGAAATGCTTCAGAAAGAGTTTCACTCAACAACTCGATAAAAATTTCTTAGCGTAGAAAGGAACTTTGTTACGGAATTTTTCAAATCCGAAACTACGGAAAGAATATGAATGCGGCAAAGCTACGGGAGTATTACCAACAAACACAGCTCCTTCTTTCCGAGCTCCAAGCCTTAGGCACGGATTCGTATGGCATTGACAGAGCCAATTCAAAGCACCAGCAACTCGCCAGGCTTGCCTTACAACTTCAAAATGGAACGGAGTTTCTTACAGAACAAGATTTGCGGGCCATTTGGAAAGAGTGAGTGAAATTTTCAGTATTTTATTAATTTGGAAAAAAATGGAGTCTGTGTTTTAGGTTTTTGCAGCTATTTGGAAAGAGTGAGTATAGAATCTTAAGTTTATTAAGACTATAATTTAGACTCTTAAGTCTGTTTGTTTAAAAATCTTGTAGCCTGCGTTTTAGTAACCTTGCAGAATGTGCCCTTCAATTGTGTAAATTGAAGTTTTTGATTTTAGAAAAAAACAGATTCTGGTTTCAGATGGGACAGTTAAAACTGCGACTTTGGAATACCTGGTTCCAAAGTCAGAGATTAGATGCAGATACTCAATGTAGTGAAATTGCAGATATATTCCTCCAATAGTAGGTTGATGAATCAAAATATCCAAGTATATATATTAAGAATATATGTTTGATTCAATTTATAACACTATCAGCACTTTGCAGTAAGTACATAAAATGCATCATTCATAGTAAACCATTGAAGGATAGTACTCATCCTTTTTTTTCTTTCATATTCTGACATTATCATTTGACTATTGGTTTGAATATGGGCTGTCAAAATCATAATCCTAACACGTGGAAAATGAGGCCACATTGTATGCGTCTAGTTTGGATTTTCCTAAATAAAATTTGTCTTATACTCATATTGTGCCGATTGTACAAACTACGTACATATCATATTACCACAGTTATCCTCATTTTTGAACAATGGTCACATTTTTCAAACATCTTTTGCATATGTTTTCGTTTTTAGTATAATTTATTTCTTTGTTGGTTCGGTGTAGTTTAATACTAGCCTTTTTCTTCTGCTCTCGGCAATGCTATTTAAGTTAATAACGCTGTTTTTATGAACAATTCAAACTTATCAGTGAACAGATTCAAATATTTGTTGGATTGTCGACGTAACAAATGGAACTTATATGTAGAAGTTTCTTGAATTGTTGACTAGAACAATTTAAACTTCTTAGTGAACAGGTCTAAAAGCTTCTTTGATTATCAATTAGAATGTTGATATACCACACTTTTGTTGACAAACGTGATGCAGTCGTCAATCTTATTAACTTCTAGCTATCACAATGGGTTTTGTTAAAACAGGCGCTTTGCAAAATTGCATGAAGATCTGGTGTCTTTAACTGCACTTCGGCTTCAAAGAGAAGGGCAGGTTAGTTTTTTATTTTTTTTGTTTTTGGTTGTTGAAGTTTTCAGGTATCACTCGATTTAGCGGTTTTTTTTTACCCAGCGACTTTAGAAAGGAAGTTAAATGACTGTTGCAGGGGCTGTGTACAAGTCCTGTAACACGCGTTACTGGTGCTGAATATTATTCGTACAGACAAGCGATGGATTTTATAATGTACATTTTTCTGGACGATTACGGTGATAATTGGCCGGTATTGCCAGTTATTACATGCATATAATTACCCGTATTAGTTGGCTGTGAATGCCTGTAGACATGTTTCTTCATTAGCAAAATTTAAAGGCAATGTGCATTGTCCAGCAAATAGCGTATTGGTGATTTTGTTTTTGGCACATGAAGCTGATAGTTTATCCTCAAGTTTGGTATGACGAGATGATGACGATGAATGTGTGTTTTTCCTGTTTTTTTTGGCGTTTTATGTCGGTTTACAGTCAGGAGAGCAATTTTGGGATGGCTGCGTTCGTCTTTTGGTGAGTTTTCTGTCAGCTTTTTGAACCAGCTGTAATCAACCAATTCCAGGGAGAGGAGGGGGAGATTTGGGAAAGTATTTTGGGGAGGAAATGGATTGGATTGAAGGGTACCTCTGCATAGTGCACTCACTGTTTGACTCCAAATCTTTGAAAATAGGGTAGGAGATCATGGGTCTATAAGTGAAGGACTGGGGTTCCTGCCTGGAGTTTTCTTTCTTTTCTGTTTTGTGACAAAGTGTAGTGTTTAGCCGAAAAAATTATGCAGTCTGTAGTCATTTTTATTTTTTAGTGTTGGAAAGATGCAGAGAAACTTGAAACAGAAACAATTTGATCTTTGCAAGGCAAGCTGGTAAGATGTAGAGAAGTTGATTGACTCCATAATGTTGGGACATTACTTTTGGTTTGAAAATTATTAAAGGCTATATTTTAGAGAAATTTTGATGAGGTTTGGAACAGGAGGATATCATGCAAAACTTACACATGCAAAGACTTTAAATGAAAGAAAGATTGGGATTGGAACCCCGTTGTTTTGTGTCTTTTGGCGATAATGTTTGAATAATGGTGAATGTATATTAGTATTTTTTTGTTATCTCATCGAAGTAAACATTTTCAGTTAATCTGTAAATTTTAACCTCTGGACACTGAAGAATCAGTTTCTAAGGATCCTTAATTGTACAAAAAACTCAAAATGAGTACCAGCATACTTGCTTAACATTTACATGGAAGGAAAAATCAGGTTGGATTGTCTTTGTTCATTTTGTAGCTCTGCAAGTTGATGTTGTTCTTTTATTTGTTGAGAGATTGAAAATATACTGTTCTTCTAATTTTTTCACCCGATTTTTTTGCTTGGAATCATGCAATGATCAGTATAATTATCTGGTGTAAGGGCATGGCTTGCTCGGACCCTTTCCCATGTTTAGTTTCCCTGGAACACATTGAGCTAAGCTTGGATGATATAGGGAGCTATACATGAACTACTACTGTCGATATTGGCCAGTAATCACTGTAATCATACAGAAATTGTACGTTTTTTACAAAATTGTACATTTTTTTCACGGTTTCTATGATTACTGCGCCAGTACACCGTGTATCGCTATTAATGTTAATATTTTTTTCGCCACTTAAAACATATTTTCTCCGTGCACACTAGTCCGATTTCCAATTTGAGACCGCCAATTGGAAGCTGAGAACCTTACCTTTCAATCGCAACCGTTTTATCCACAATCCGACAAGTGTGTACGGGGAAAAGATGTTTTAAGAGAAAAAAAACATTAACACTGATAGCGATTCACGGTGTACCAGTCACGGGGCTCGTATAGTTTCCTAATTAGACTTCGGTGGCAGTAAACTGAAGTCTGTGGACCATGAACCAGTATGCAGGAGCATCTGCATACATTCAGAGGGAGACGGAGCTAGCAACCCTTCAAGCACAAGAATCCTCGCATGAAGAGGAACGGGTCAAGTTGGAGACAGCACTTCAAACCAGTGTAATGACATCTCAGCCTGTGTGTGATTCCTATATTCTATTGTTGTTTGCCTGTTTGCCAACATTCCTATAAAATTAGATTGTGCTGCAATTCACCTCCAATCAGGCATGTTGTTGCCCATAAGTGCTCACAAGTTGTGCAAATTACAACTCTGGATGAAAAATTGGCGGTTCAGTAAATCTATCATACGGTGAAGAATGTATGTGCCTGTTAGGAAAGATGATGTTATGTTTCAACGAAGCAAATGGTGACTTTAAACTCTGCGCTAGCAAATGTACTTATGGCCATGCCCATTCATTTTTGGAAAATAGACTTCGTAAATTTTCGTTGTTTAGCTGGAATTGGAAATTTTAGACCTTTTTTGTTGCAATACTCTCCTTTTGTTGACTCATGTGCGTCCTCTGGGTTTTGATCCCTGCAGACACAGCAGCGAGAATCAACAGCTAAGGAAAATCTTGAGCTTCGTACACGAGTGGTTGTCCTACAGCAAGAACTTCAACGTCGAGATGCAGATGCACGGTGAGTGATGTTTACAATATATCCACCTCGTCATGTTTAAGTTTGGTGAAATCTGGAAACACATCAGCGATCATAAGGATGTATACTAAGCAAAAGCTGCTTCTACGTTAGTCTCTGATGAAAGGACCACATTATTTTTGGTTACGTTGTAGTCATGTGATTGAAACGGTTTTGCCTCTGTTTTTGTTTGGGAAACAAGCTGTCTTTCATTGTTTGTTAAGGCAAAGGTATGACATGTTTGTGACACTTGGTAACATTATGATCATTTGAGTCCTGTGGGTGAGGTCTTGCAACTGTACACTGCCAATTGCTATTAGAGTTAATCACTCTGATTTGAGTGAGTGTTTTTTTTACCCAAAATCATAAATTAGTGTTAATAACACTATTTAGTTAAGTGGTCCACATGAGCCTCGTGGCAAAACCTTCTTTAGCGCAGTTAATTCTAATGTATTGTTAACGCTAGTGATTTAGTAACAACAATAGTGATGGGGTGCAGTTACCTGCATCAAATGCACCAGAATATGCAGAAGTTCCAAAAAATTCCTAGTGATAAGGCAGTGCATATGTGGCAGGGATCTCCAGCAGCAGTTGCAGGCAGTAACACGAGAACGAGATGGTTTGCGTAGCGAAAAGGAGAAGCTTCTTATGGATTGTGAAAGGAGCACTCAAGCGCTGGATCGTCAGGTTTGTTTCGGCTTTCTGTTTATTTTTAGAGACACAGGACTATCTTGATTTCTTTTTCTCTGTAGGTTATCATTCCATGTGTCAACCGTTTGGTTGGAAGTTTATGCATAGACATTGATGATTTCACTGTAGTCATTGAACGCTGAATTTTCGCCACTGGCGAAAAGAAATTGAGCCCAAAAGTTCAAAAATGTGACATGTGGGAAATTAAACATAGGACTCTAAATCTTGAACATTCAGTGTAGGTCAACTTGAGCGTTGAACAACAAGTAATTAGCATTCGGCACTGAATTTTGGCTTGGTTTTTTGAAGAGGAAAATCAGGATGATTATGGCTGGTAAACCTTTGGACATACAGGTATTGGCAATTTCACCCGTGGTTATCCGATGTTGCAGACACTAACCACTTAGCATTGTTGAATTGTACACGATGGTTGTTTGTTCACTTAACAATCGGTTACTGATCCCAGAAGTTCCTAAAATATTTTTGACACAAGTCTTTTCTGGGTAGTATCTTGAATTAGGAAGTCAAATAAAATGTATGAATTTTTATGTTTTTGGAGTAATTGCTTGTCCCTTCTTGAACAGGCAAAAGTGATCGGACAGCTTATGGAAAGAAGTGAGTCTAGTGTGCGAGAACGAGATGAGGCTGTGTCTACTCTCAAGCAAGTGGACGAGGACAACCATGTTTTACGAGTGAATCTCCATCAGCATACCTTGGTATGACTTTGTTTTACCTCTCCAAAGTTTTACAGCATCTAAGTCCACCAAATATTGATTCATGCATATACATCAGATTGTTTAAGTAGAACCTGTGTTTCTTCGTGTAAACAGCCCACTCCATTTTTATTAAGATCTAGGTCCGTCACTCGATCCAGCATGCTTGTATTGCCTCATAAGACTGCACATTTTACTCATGTTTTTTGGATTTCATGGATTGGATTCGTCTTTTATGGAATTTTTTTTGCCTTTTATGGATGTTTGTGGCTTTCTGCAAAGTTGAGTGGGGACGGCTTCTTTGCCTGAAAGTTACCAGAGTGCAAACTTGAATGAAGACAGTGGCTTGGGTGTTGGAACTGATTCATAAAGCCATTTTTGCCTTTGTTGGATCATTGAAAACATGTATTTGCCACACTTATACTGTTATATTGACACTTTCAAACTGGCAATCAGTTCTAATAATTATTTCAATTTATCTTGGAATAACCTTTTCTAGTAGGAGATTTTACCAGATTTAAACTTGCATCGGATGATTCTACTCAGCACTAAAACTATGTGTCACCAAGGATATCAAAAATCGAAATTGTGTGTCTTTTCCACCTTGTATAAAACGGACGACACCTGACAGATTGTAGACATGACACTTTTGCCACTACAACCATTCCAGTTTAATCATAGAAATAAAGTTGCTAACATTATTAAGTTGTTCACCGCTGTTATTATACACAAGTGAATCCTCAAGTATTATATTTTCGTTAGTAATGGAACTTGAATTGTGGAACAATCTCTTTTCACATTGTTTGTTAAAGAAGTGCACATCCTCCCTGTAGTTGTTTCCTCTGTAACGGTGGACGCTTAAGATAACCATTTGATAAATAAATAGTTTTCTCTGGACAGAAGATCTTGGCACCATCATGGTATTTTTGTTCTTGTTTTTGTTTTTGTTCTGGGTTTTCCATGTGTACTTTTAGCGTTTTGGGTGCAGGTGGTGGAAAAACTGATAGGTTTAAATACGGAAGTCATGGACGCTGCAAACAAAAATGCTCTTATAAGGGAGAAACTGGAGAAACAGTTGATTGAAAAGCTTCAGTTAGGAGAAAAAACCGATCATAACAGATTTGGGAAACACGAACACGGAATGGACGGTTCGTTTGAGGACGATTCAGTTCCGTTATCCACGCTTCCGTTATCCACACTACCATTGTCTACTCTTCCACAAGTGGACAATGAGCTATCGACTTCAAAAGCACTCGATAATAATGGGTATAATGGGGCTTTTCATACAAATAATTCTTGGAGTAGGAATGCAAATCAAGGGAATCAGGTTTCTGAAAGTGGTAATAAGAAAGTAAACACCGGTGGAGATTCATGTAGAGATCATCGTAAATCATTCGAGGAGAAGAAGAACGAGAGGACCAGTAGGGAGGAAATTCAGGTACTTTTTTGAAACCTCACAGTCGGTATGAGAAAAAATTGGTCGTCGTGTCATTTTTTGTCATTTTCTCCTGTCATGTCCAAACCTTTGTTTTTCATCTTCGTAGTTTTGTTACTTTGTGAAGTGATTTCCGTTTTATTTTCTTTCTTAGTTTAACCGATGTGATAGCAAAAGGTGATTGTTTTCTTTCTTTTCATTATTTGTTTTTGAACGAAACCAACTGATGGGAATTGCTTTTGTTTTTTTCGACAGAAACAAGACCAGAATGGGACAGATACCATTTCAAAACACACTCAAAGACCAATAGTGTGGACGTCTGACATGCTGGAATCGAATAATAAACCAAGTTCGGAAGAAACAGAGACGTCTAATGGAAATAATGGTCTTGCTAAGGAAGAGGAAGAGAGTGAGAAAAAAGCCCGACCGTCTGTAGTAAAGGGAGCTCGAAGTATTCTCAGAGGAGTTGGAGGAAGAGCTCGAGGATTTTTGTCTTATGTGGCTGGAGCAGATAAGGTCTCCACTGAAGAAGAAAGAATGGATTAGAATATAAAAGAAACTGGTAAATGAGTAATTAGGTTATGAAAGAATTTTGGTTTGACAGCAGTGGGAAGTATCAATATCCAATTCTGGACCTGTGATTGGGACAGAAAATGGGTTACTGCGTTATGCATTCTAAAAACCAAACGAGCATTTAATAAAGGGATTGTGGTATAAACCGATTAATTCCGTCTTACATGATATGGTTTTTTTTTTTTTGTGATGACGTCTTCTCCTTTTGGTCTTAATTTTACTTTTTCTTCGGGGACCTTTTTTGCCCTTTTTTCTCACTGAACTGTATTGTCATGAAATTACAAGGTCTCCACTTCGGCTTTTACTTTTTTGTAGGAACTAATGTAGATGGTGACCTTTTCTGATCCTTGTTGATGTTTCAACCATAGGTTTAATGTGGGAAAGCAAATGGAACTTAATTATACTAAAGAGTTTGTAGCCTTAAACTTCTCCAGTACAACACAGTAAAACTCGAACTTTTTAAATTATTTGGACCATTTTCGTACAACACTATTTTTTTTTGTGCAATTATTACCAGTGGGAAACAAAACTGAGCCCATCGGTCGATACCTATTTGCAATCCTGATATCATCCATGTAACTGACTGTAGAGTCCTGTTCCGACGCAGCCAGTCGCATGTTTGTTAAAAGTTCTGGCGCTCGTTGACGATCACAGTTAAAAATAATCTGACGTCATTGCTTCCCTATGATGTCGTCGTAAATTTCTTAAAGTGCGAGCTTTCGTACAATTCATTTTTAGTGTTGTGAACATAGTTGTTCAAATCGTATTTTACTCACGATTCAAACGCACGGATAATACGTAGAAATCGGAGAGGTCGATTTGAAAAAATCGTTAGTGATTGTGAATCCGTACTATTCTGTACATGTAAAAAAAATGAATTTTACATGTACCGCACTTTGTACATTTTCTGTACAATTTCTGTCTCTTTCCGTAATAGTCCGTACATTTTCTGTACAATTCCGCACATTTTCCGTAAACTTTCTGTTGAGATTACCGGACAGAAAGTACTACTAAGTGCAACGTATCTTTTAGTCAAAGTCCGTACATTTCCCATACAAAACCGTACAGTTACCGTAAATACCATACAGTTACTGTAAATTGCCCGTTCAGTTTACCGGACAGAAAGTACATCGAGTTTTTTTGCGATTCTTTCAAAAGTCGCGAATAATAAGTAAAAATCGGAAAAAATGAAAAATCGCGCGATTTGAACAACTATGGTTGTGAACGATATGGGAACAGTAAATGGCTTAAAAGTATTGTAGTTGAAAAGAGCGCAATATAGTGCAGTCGATGGAAAACCTAAAAGTTTGACAGCTCTGACACGCGGACATGCCATACGCTTTTTATCCCAACGACCGACAACTCTCAGCGAAAATCTGTATGATTTCCTACCAATTTGCCCGAGCAATGTTTGGCGGAGATGTTTGTCCGTACTTTCAAACGTACGAAATTTGGAAAGAAAGCTTCGGAGTGCAGACCATTTTGATCCGTTACGATTCAGTGCGATCCGCTACGATCTGTTACGATCCGTCACGATCCGTCCTGATGTCATGCTTGCAAGCATTGTTCCCTTTCTATAGGGATAGGCGGTGTAATCTCTCAGAAATTGGTTTGGTACAGTATTTTTGGTAAAATACTGATAGTGTGATGCAGATCACCAATCGTATAATAAAAAATATTGATAGTTTCAGATCACAAGTCATACAATGTCGATGACGAGAATTATTGCGCATTTTGCAGATTAGATGGAGTAGAGGTGCTGCTAAACTATCGAAACCCAGTGTTGAAAGTATTAGTTAGGAATTTCGACCAAAGAATTCAAATTAACATGCCGATTAAAGAACTGACATCAAATCAAATCTCAACCTTACATCAAATCTCGGCCTCAGAAAACAGAAGTGTGACAGAAGGAAACAGAAGCATGAGTGTGGTGAAAATGGTCTGTTTAGGGTTCCTGCAAGCCTCTGGTTTTTTGGAAGGAGAAGAGAGCCTTCAAGAGCAATGTATAGTGTGGCTCAGCCAATACAAAAGGATTGACAAAAGATGATTTAAGAATTAGTTAAAGAAATTCGCTGTTAAAGATTTAGTAGGAGCTTATTATTATGTTGTTGGCTGGTAGCAGTAGTCAGGTGCAAATGTTCGAGGTGTTTAGAAAATCTTGAAGTGGTAGGAATCTTGTGATTTTCCATGAGAGATTCATAACCACATAGTCATAAAACAGGATTATAGTAGACCAGAGAATGCTAGTACTGAACACCGAGGAAATATACCCTAAATAAGAACAACACACATGAGAAGATACTTATACAACAACACAAATATTGGTCAATAATATGAAAACCGCCCACACGCATGATGAACCATAGTTCATGTGTGTCAAATCGATTGGAAACACTAAAAGTGGTTAGCCATTCAACATGTATCTTACATGGTTTTTCCAAGTACAATACTGATATAACACGAGGAGACCACATATAGAGTGTCCACTTATTTTCCCACATTTGAACTTCATAATAAATCATATCCAAGGTGCAACCCTAAGTAGAAACAAATGAGAGAAAAACATATCTTCAACAGTTTAAAAAATTCAAGGAAGGTATCCAGGTATTTTAAGGAATACAACATATTTTCGTAACTATATTAGGGTAGAGAGACATGACATTCGTCTAGCCATGCCAATCTGCTTTTTTTCATAAAACCTAAACTAGAGAGAGGAGAAAACGGTCAATAGTCAAAGAAAATGGTAACTTTATGAATAATTTTACCAAAACTTGTAGAAAACCATTTGGCAAAATCAACATCGACAAAAGGTTTTGAAATGTAAGCTTACAAAAAGGAAAAAATAGAGTCGAGGGAACGAAAAAAACGAACAAACAAAAAAAGAATGAAAAACTAAAATACTAAAATGTCCCCGAGGAACAGCTCTTCACTTATTCCCTACCCAAACACCACCAATTTACAGTATCTAACTCTACATTCGGAGACTGTACAGGTACTAAGAAAAGGACAAACACATCCCAACAAGAGAACAAACAAATAAAAAACAGAACAGATCCCAAAACGAGCAGAAATTCAGGTCGAATCAACCTAAAGAATCCCTCCTTGTTCTTTCAACTCCTTTATTTTTCTTTCCATCGCCTTTCAAGTTTCAACGTCCTCAACACCCCCGAATTTTGTAACTATATACGTCTTTTTCATTTCTTTTCCCATTTCTTTTTCCTCCAATCAAGTCTACAGAAGTCTATAGTCAGCCTATAAAATACCTCCTCATTCTTTCAACAACTTTTCTGTTTTTCATCTCCTTTCCAGTTCAACAATCCCTCATTCTTTCGAATCTCTTATGTATTTTCTATTTCCTTCTCCATTCCAATTTCCTCGACCCAAAAAATCCCTTCTTCTCACTCTTTCGTCCCTTTATATTTTCTCCATTTCCTTCTCTGTTTCCATTTCCTCGACCCGAGAAATCCCTCCTCAATCTTGCCACTTTTTAAGTTTTTTTTCCCATTTCCTTCACTTTTACCATTTTCTGGTTTTGCGTAACGGGTGTAATACAGGGGAAAAGACTCGCCGTCCAACTGGTTTTCTTCATCCAAGTGAGACTGTGAGCCCCGTGTCTCGTATTGGGAGGCAAGTGGCGGTGAAATGCTCTCACAGCTCCCTCGACTCCATCCTCCAATGATATTTTTTCGGCCATTCTTCCTGCGGCTTCCTTCACCTGAAGAGAGAATGGTACAAAAATAACTCAGAAGGAATGCATAGGGGGAGAGGGAGAGGGAGAGGGAGAGGGAGAGGTGGGAGGGGGAGGGGAGGGAGGAGGGGAGAGGGGAGGGGAAGAGGGGAGGGAGGAAAGGGGAGGGAGAGGACGTGACTGATGAGATTTATGACGTGATATTGATCTGATGATGATGATGATCTGATTTGATGATATTTGATGATGATTTGACAAAGAGGGAGAGGGATGATGACAGATGAGAGGAGGAAAAAGAGAGGAGAGGAGAGAGAGAGAGGAGAGAGGAGGAGGAGGAGGAGAGACTGGAATGGTCTTGATCTGGAATTCCGAATGGACTGGCTTGGGTCCCACTCCTTGCTCATGGACACATTGGCCCCAGAAGGGTTGGTCGCCAAAGAACGGAACCACCGTCGTGGGGCACTGAAATAATTACATGTGACACAGGGGAGTTTACCGTGACTCATTGTAAGCGTTGGTAACACTGATTAGGTGCCAGTTTTTTTGGCCCCTGAAGATATATTAGTGTTAATAGTACTAATTGGTCATTTTTTCTGAACACGAATTTGGTAAGTGGTTAAATATTGCCCATATCACTCAGAGGTAAATTACAATTAAAACCCCACGCTATAAAATTTGGAACACTAATAGCAATTCGAGTACAAGTGAAGGAGATGCGAGAATGGAGTAGAATGGAGCGTGACCAGAGAAGTAATGTACTAATGAATACAATTTGAAAGAGGTGCAAAGTGTAAGGAGACGATGATCCAGAGGATTGGATATGGATGTGTGGTGATAGGAATAGAACAAACAACAAATATAGTGCAAGAAGTACGGACACTCAATAAAGTAGGGAAGGGAAGTTATGTAAGGAATTTGTGAACTACCTATGCAAGTACTGAGGAAAAGATGAGTAATTGTATATGAAGTAAAAATAGGAATTGGAAGTCAAGTAGACACGTGGCTGAATACATGTATGCAAAGAAACGTTTTCGTATTCAGTAAATAGATATCAATAGTTACTGACCTAGTTATTCAAAAGAGATACCTCAAATGTCTCAAACGGAGTGAGTGAATGTGTGCGTATTTGTTTTTCTTCTTTGCTTGTGACTGTGTCTCCAGCTTCCCTCTGATATTATGGTGTATTCCAATTTTACGATATTAGCATTTTCGAAGTTACTTTTACTAAATATTAAGTCTCGTTTCCCAAAAGATACAGGGATTAATGAACACACAAGCTAAAAAATCACTTATCCTGAAACACACAGGAGTTATTTCCAATTCATGAAATTTAATGAATCACAATCGCGTACTTCTATTAGTACAGATTTTGACGAAACATTAAAAAATGTAACATAAACATAACATATCGATGGCGATTTTTCATAGTTTTTGCACTTGTTACCATACCTCGACGATTTCATTTTATCCGTATTGATCATCTCCAAATTTATCACCAGATAAAACTTTAGTTATATGCAAAGGCAAACTGTTGAGGACAAAACTGAACCATAGATTGAACTCAGCACAAACTGCAAAACAGCGTGGACAAAATTGAGCCAAACCACAAATGAAGCTCAAAACAGAAGAAATTTAAAAAAAAAAGTGGATAAAAAAAGCTTATCTTTTACTAACTCTTATGCATTTGTGTTTCTTTAATTCATTAAATTTCTATTCTTTCGTAATAAAAACAGAAGAGAGTATAAGAGATGTAGATGCCTACAGAAGCTTTCAGTCCCGCGGCTGTTGTGCCCGCCCCTCCGTGATGTACCTGACAACAAATTCACCGCAAGGGGACACCGTTAATAATTAAACAGTTATGACGGTTGTACAGTTATTATGGTAAGTGTTTCAAATGGTCCAAGCAGATCAATTGCGAGAAAAGATACTGCAACTTACGCCTAAATATAAGGGGAAAATGAGACGAGGAACCGATTGCTTTTAGTAGACTTCATATTGGTTATATTTTCCAGGTGTTCAAAAATTTGTGCTTCTTTCATTGACCGAGAATTAGAATAGTCTCCGTACTCGTCATTTACCATTGATAAACTTTGATAAACAAAGCAAAAGTACAAAAAAGAAAACGGAACAGTACAAATAATTGATGAAATGTACAGAATACCGGTTCCCAAGTACAAAAGTTATTGTTAAAGGGCGTGAAACCCGCAAACGGGGCACACAAAACATCAACTTAAAGCGGACAGTTGTACGTCGCTGACCACCAAGTACAGTAATTTCGGTAGTCAATGTCCTCTTTTGTATGCATCAAAGTATTGAAATTTTATTTATATATGGATAACGTTATCCCCGATTGTTGTTCATGCAACTGATATGATGTGAAACTCTAGCGTTCAGAGATTGCAAGACATCTAAGTACATATCATTGTAGCAAAATTATTTATCATCCATCACCATCCCTTGTATTTTTACTCCCTTTTCTGCCAGCTGTCAACCAATTGTACTCCATAACTTCTTTTTTTACCGACATTCTCTCACTTATTTTTAGAGAACCGAAGTTGTTTTTTGAGCTCCAAAGAAACTTACAACTGCCGCACATTGTGGAAATAGCCAATCATGAGGACAGTTTCCGAGAAGGTATATATGGGGTGGAGTATTCTCCACTGCAGTTTTCCACCCGATATTGGAGTCAAAATCCCAACTTCCATCATGTTTCAATTACTTCAATCAATTAAAGGAGGAGGAGAAGCAGCAAAAGGAGTAGAACAAAGAGAAGAAAGAGAAAGATGAAAGAGACAGAAAGGGAGACAGAGAGGAGGAATAGGACAAAGGAGGAGAAGAATCACTCACTCACTCCCAATCCTCCCCATCCTTTTTGAATAATGGCTCGTTGATTAGTGTTTTCCATGGCCTTCACAATAACTCGGGTCATCTTGTTGGGGTCTTTCACAGGCTGAAAATCCAGCCCACACCAATTTAAAAACTATTTCTCGAACAGCATTGATTTCATTAAAATACAAAAACATAAAAATATAAAAATATAAAAACATAAAAATATAAAAATATAAAAACATAAAGATATAAAATATAAAAACATAAAGATATAAAAAAGAAAAATATAAAGATATAAAGATATATCAAAATATAAAGATATAGTTTATATGTAAAAATATGAAAAATATAAAAATATAAAAATACAAAAATATAAAGATAAAAAAATATAAAGATAAAAAAATATAAAGATATATAATCATATAAACATATAATCATATAAGCATATAAACATATAAACATATTTAAATATATAAATATGTAAATGTATAAATATTTAAACTTATATATACCTTAAGACAGCCTTAACCTTTAAACCTGCACAAAACATTTCCAAATTCTATCGCTATCCGCTATAAATTCACATTCATATTTGCAACATCTCAGTTTTAGCTAAGCTTAAGTATTTACAAGAAATAGGGAGGAACAAGTCTCCCTAACATTATTATTATATATTTGCGAAATATACGGGAAAAACAAACCCATTGACAGTCCTCTTATACAATTTTCATAACATAACATAATCCAAAGGCATAAAACATACAAGAAAAGAGGAACATTTCCACTTACCAAACTCCCAAATCCCACATAAATGGGAGCAGGTTTTTCTTTAAGGAAATCGACAAGGTCTTGGGGAGGTTTATAATTAGAAGCGAGGTTGAGAAAACA